>DWNR01003669.1:0-11569 GCA_018250455.1 Polygonus leo | reverse complement strand
GTTACTCTTTCACGTAAAAACTACTGAATGGATTTTAATGAAACTTTACAATAATATAGCTTATACATCAGAATAAACCATAGGCATACATTTTTTTCATATTTTATTAATGGCAGAACAACGATAGCGGGGTCAGCTATTTATAGAATATTTTGGTAACACATTTACTAATCCCCTTTTTGAAATATCACATTGAAATTTTACACGTGTTATTGTGAGTCAACCATAAAATATAGACATATGCTGTCGTGGGATATTTTTTATATAATGTTCTCCACATTTCCGTCATTCATGATTTCTGTGTAGCTTTAACCATTAAGGTTAAAAACGCGACGGAAGCTTAAAAAATGGAGTATTTTCTCCCGTTTTCACAACATTTCCCTTCACTGCTCTGCTTCTATTGATTGTAGCGTGATGAAAAGTATACTATAACCAGCTCAGGAGTATACAGACAAAAATTTTACTGATTGCATTTTTGGCATTAGTATCGATCCCTACAGAATTGACCTCTCTACAGATTTATTATGAATAAAGAAGATTGAAGATAGATAGATAGATATAGATGAATACGTTTAAATAACACACATGCAAATATTTCAAAATCGCTGAAATGCAATTAGGCAACAATGGTTTTAGTAGCCTCGAAAACATTGCAATAATTTGAAAAAAATAACGGTTATTTTGATTCGAAAGTAGCGTAGTAAAAAGGGAAATACCATGTTCGTTGATAGCCAAGCTGTAGGTGGCGCCACAGTGCACGGAGCGCACGCCGCGCGCCTGCGTGTCGAAGTACTTGATGAGCCGCGGCACGCTCTCGTCCTTCTGCTCCGCGTGCCCCAGCCGCCCGAACCCGCCGAAGCCCCAGCTGTACGCTCGCTTCTTCGAATCTATCGCCACCTGATACAACCCCGTTCTTAGATTTGAAAAGCTGTGTCGTCGGATAAATGGCGGATGTGAAACGTAGTGAGAAAAACTAGAACGTCAATCACATTGACACACTCCACAAACTAACTTCCATCACACCACCGTACCTATAACAGTAACTCACGCGGCACACTATCACTTATAGTGTGTTATAAGTGTGTCAGTGTGATGGACACCATGACCCGTATCTCACTCACGTCCATCACACTATCGCATCCATCACGCGACCACATCCATCTCACTAAAACACAACAACACCCATCACGGTAACTCAACCGTCACACTATCACACTCATCTCACTAACATATTCATCACATTAACACTCCCGTCACTTTATCATTGTCACAAACACACTCATCACCCACTACATTACTTGTTTTTCTTTGTCTATTTTTATATTTATACATGAAAAATAATCGAATTTGAATTCAAAGATACCTAATCATCTCTTTGACTTTGATAACAGACTTACCTAGATCTAAAAATGTTCATACTTATTAAACACACACACACACATCTTCACGCCAAATCCCTAACGGGGTAGGCAGAGAGTATCGAGTGCCAAATGGCACGATTCTAACATACTTGCCTAGCTTCTTCCACTTTCATAACTCTCCTCATACAAACACGATATATCAATACAATATACCTTTAAATATCTTTAAATCGATAAAAAACAAAAATAGACAATATCGTGTAGTGCTTCATCGATATTCCAATATTTCGTATAATAATGGACATCCCTAACTCCAAGGGCTCGAAGCGTGATTGGTGTTTAATTTATGAACGTAGAGAGTCATCAGTAAATACATTACACGTAAAACGATTTTACACCACGCATTCGCCCACTAGTCGTATATTTGCGTTAGTTATCTATGTCGAGTGGTTTCTTGCGAAATATTTATCTAGCTTTGTATATTTGTACAGCTTCTTTCCGCGACTTAGTCTGTCTGGTCGTCTGGACTGCAAAATATCCTAAGAGAAATAACTCTCAAATTAAAATACAAGTTATGATGTATTGTACTTATTAAAGTCCATAGTAGATGAGCCTCTACAAAAAATCACTATCTAGACACTAGAAAGTAAGTACGCCGTCGTCCCTCCTGAGTTGTGCGTAAGATCCCCTCCGAAAAAGATCTAATTCTAGTAGTTATTGTCATTACAATTAAATAGTTAAAGTTATGTTAATAAGTTAATAAGACACATTTAGTTAATAAGAGCGTTGATTATTTTACGTATAAATTCAGATTATAAACTAAGTATGTGTGTAAATTATATGCAATTTATTATAGCTGTTCTTGCGAGAGTGTCCTAAAAACATACAAACTTACACATTTAAAATTTTGGGATAAGTGAGTACAGTTTCAGTTTGGGTATTATACACATAAGACGTAAACAGTGTAACACCATACACTGGGTGGTTCTTCTCGTATATTTCTGTGTTATTTGTGTGGAGTATTTACTAGCCATAAATCGAGTGTTTATTCCAGTATAACTTAAATAAAACATTTATTGTGACAAAACGTTTTTTTTTATACATATAAATAATATAAATTTCCCTTTATTTTGTTAGTATGTTATACATAATTAACTTACTTAACTTAATTTACCGACAGAGCAACTAATCATATGATGTGAATTGCGTATTACCCATCGATATATATCAATGGTATTACCATACAATTCTACTTGCAAATAATTTATATTTTTTTGATGAATTAAGATATTCTTAACTTAATTTATTATCACTTTCATCAAACTTCTTTATCGAACGATTGTAGCGTATATTCTGTTTACGTTGATTCAAAAACTTCTCGTATTTACATCTGGTGTGAAAACTAATATTAATTGTAGCATAAACCTTAAGCTGCAAGAGAGCTATCATTCACTCTGACTTTATGCTCTATCCATTACATAACCAATTTCCTAAACGGTTCTAATAAAATATAGCGGCTATTACGACAGAAATAGTGAAAGATAAAGCTGTCGTGCCATCGCATTAGTTGAGCTGGTGTCCATCGTTGAAACGGTTACCGATTAAATTATTGCTATCAAGTCATTCGTTGGCAATAAAATGCTAAAGTGTTAATCTGTTATTAAGCCTGAATGTATCTTAGCGGCATCAGAAGCACTTAGTAAGAGGTCTTATTACGGGATATTAGTATTCCGTGTGACGATAGGATCGTGTAGGAAATTATAAGGATATGCCTTCCCACGCACGGTGCAGGTTCGAGGTCCGTGGGACGTGTAAATTTTAAATCTGTTAAGTAACTGTGCTTCCATATATGTATATAATATGTATGGCATATGTAATAAAGGTGTTAATGTTTAATGTTTAGTGTTGGAAGTAAGTATTTAGATTTTGAATCCCTCAATGCAACAAGCATAAAGGAAGAAAATAAAAGATTATCGGAATAAAAAGGACGTTTACAACTTTGATATATGATGATACATATATGTTATTTTTTAGTGTGACTAAAAATAAACTTTTTTAAAATATAACATAATAGGCGTGTCTGAAAAGTAACATAGATTAAAAAAATAAAACTATTTTAGATTTTTATTTATATAAATGTAGCAAAATAACCTGCTATCCACCTGATGGTAAATAGTCACTAACACCCATGAAAACGTGTAATCAACCCCAACCCTGTAGGTTAAGATGCGAACATCTTGCAAATCTCTAAAACTGAAACTCAGGAATTGCTTTACGAAAGATAAGTTAAGCTAAACGGGTACTACCACAATGGGTTTGCGAACATATTAAAGTGTTTTAATAATTTAATAATCTTGCGCGAAAAATGTAACTCATTTTTTGAAGATGTGGAATTTCCTAATGTTTATGGTAAGTATTTCTTAAATTTATTCATAAAATATTTAACAGTATATATATCGCTGAAACTATTATATTTTTTGTGAAAGTATACTAAAACGGCGCTAGTTGTTGTAGTCATAGCTCTTGCAATAGCGGGCTGACTCGAGACGGGCCGTGGGCGGTGGCGCCTTGGCTGATAGCACAAACTTACTAACAATAGTAAATATACTCGACAGTAGTTAAAATGTTAGAAAATGAAGAATGTATCATTTAAATATCAGGCAGCACAACTGATAGGTTGTACGCCTCGAGGGGTACGAGCGGTTCACATCAATTTCTTTCGTATGAATGTGAGCGTTTCGGACAGAAATTTCTGTCGGTCGGTGGTTACGACTATTTCAGTAATCTGGAGTAGCAATATTTCCATGGTTCACGTTGTTCGAAGTAGGACTTGATTTCGATTTCTGTAGTCCGCCATCCTTTTCTCCAAGTCTTTTGCATATAACAATTAATCAGTTTCCACTTTAAAGGAACAAAAATGTTGGTGACAAAGGTAAATAGAACCGCAGATTTATCATCATACATTATTCTCAACAATAACTTAAAAAGTGCCAAAAATACTAATGAACGTGGAAAAAAGCACTGTAAAGAATTTATAAATAACCTACAGGTAAATCTGCGTACAAATTATTCGGCGTACTGTAACCAAAGGTGAGTGCAGAATCATGTAGTTGAATTACTGTTAATTTATATTTACTCTAGCATTACCGTAGCTCAAGCTATCAGCTACAAATAGCGATTACGGGCCTGTGTTGCCAGTCTGTAATTACTGGACTGTATATCTTTAGCGTTACAACCGTAAAAACCTTTGTACATAATTAATTTTATTTGCCTTTCTAAGTAGCCGCTATCAGCTTGCTAAATCCATTAGAAGAGGGAGTTATAAATTGGAGTATTTAAGGCTTAGGCTAAGAGGATGCATGACTTAATTATGCTAAATGAACATGTAGGAGGTACTCTGCAGTGAATGGAAATTTTATGCACGTAATGTATGCTTGCACTTTGGATGTGTTTTATTTAAATTGAATGGATTGATGGTCACTTTGGATTAACGCTATGTACTATAATATCGATGACGTCTTTTGACAAATTGTTTAATTGCTGGCGCTAGACTTATTAGTTGTCGAATAGGTAGAATGTTCAATTTAATTCTAGTCCAATTTATATTCTATAAGCTTTTTTAAATCGCTTAAAAATTATACTGGCATTATTTTAAGTACTTTCCACTCTTTCGGCGGTGATCACCTGTGTGACTGTGTGGGTGTGGGTAATTTTTCCTGTAATGTGAAATCGTTTTTGACATACTTTAGCATCAACGCAAACGTACACATACCCACCGTAAATGCTAAAAATTGACGTCACTGGATCCGGTATGTTGGCGCCAGTTCAGTAAATGTTTAATGTTGCCGGAGTCCCAGAATGCTGGATCCGGTTTTCCGGAATGCAATTCCTATCTGTAGACATAAATTTTAAGAAATGTGATTAGATAAATTTCGTCTTTTTATTTACGGGGTTTACTGCAATTTATTTCACGGAATGTATGTAAATATTAGGTTTTATCTAGGAAAATAACTATAGATTATAGAACTCTACGGGTAACTATAACAACTACGTCACATAAAAATATTTCAATGGCTAATAATAATAATAATGGCTAATTTGCCAAATGGTAGAACTCATGTAGTACAACCGCCACCCTCATAATCCTCCGTGAAGCAATTTTTTGTGTTTCGGTTTGGAGAGGCATGGTTGCCGGCTATCATCTTAATCCTCAAGGGTAGCAACGCATCTGTGGTCCACTTCAAGTACGATTTATTCGTACTCGGGGATGATCACTAATGTCCATAGGCGGTAATGACCACTTACCATCAGATGGACTGCATCGTTTGCTACCTTAAGACAATAAATAATAATAATAAATTTCGTTTAGGCTACCGGACCTACTCTGGGCGTACCCAGAGTCCTCCTAAGTGCCGAGAGGGTTTTAGTTTTAAGGTTTATTTCCCGAGAAAAAAAAGGCTACCTGACCTACATCAATTCGTTAATATAAATCATTGTATATACGTTCCGATATCGCTTGTAAATACACACTTTACTCACAAAGGTTAATCAAAGCGAGCGTTGCGAATCATTAAAACGGCTGTTTCTGTCGACAGGCGTATTTCACG
This sequence comes from Polygonus leo, assembly GCA_018250455.1. Taxonomy (NCBI): domain Eukaryota; kingdom Metazoa; phylum Arthropoda; class Insecta; order Lepidoptera; family Hesperiidae; genus Polygonus; species Polygonus leo. The sequence goes on along the minus strand of DWNR01003669.1, from coordinate 5,601 downwards.
GGCTTTGTTCCGTTGTTTATTGAAATGAATATTTAATTTCCATGTCGGATATCATCACGCAATTTTTTACGATTTCATACAGGCGCTTTTGTAAAGCACTTTAGAATAATCGTGGGACAACTATGGTTGTTGTTACCTTTAAGTTATGATACGATGGTTTGTTAAAGCATTCATTATGATTATGAAATTGAAAAGCTGTTTTTGAATTTTCGAATGTTAAATCATATTTAATTCGATATTTTTATATGCTCCAATAGGTTATGTATCCAATGTACAACTTGTGCATACGCCAAGTTGAAATTATTTACTACAAAGTTAAAGGAAAATACACAAAAAAAATATTATTAGATATTTCAGGTACACGTGTGATTGGCAACCACATCACTAATAATCAAATCGCACGCGGCGAATATATCTATGACAATGTTATGGGGCGCACCCTGGCGTACTGTAGAATACGCAATAATATTCATTAAATAAACATCGAAGTTTCTAGAATTTTTAGGTCGCCAGTATGAAATAACTGTAACGGTGGCCTAAAATTTTCGCGTTGTGCGTGCGTGTTAATTTGACGGTGATGGACAACTCAGAAACGGCCTAAATATTTTACACGTGTACACATAATACCCTTATTTAAATGAAATGCTTCTGCCACCTTTGTTTATTCCCAAGGCGTTTTAGACAAAATTCACTTTGTTTGTTCATTGTTTAATATAAAAAACGGAATACGTTATTGTATGTTTCATTTATTATTAAATATGTGTTAGTAATCGATTAAAAACAGGATTTTAACATGATTTCAGGGTTGTTTTGATGGTTCAGTTTAGATAATTCGTTACAGTTACGTAATATATATAATATGTTGTCTTGGAAAAATAAATATTAATTTTAGTAATGTTAAATTAGCATTTCAATATAAATAATTAATGTTTTATAAGATTTTGTTGTCATTTATTGTCATGTCAATAATTAATTCTTAACATTTGATTGAGCTCTACCCGGATAGCAGTACGTGGACCTTAAGGGACCTTAAATCTAAAGTTGACTATAGGTTTTCATTAGCAACAATGACCAATGACTACTAGCTGGAGTGCAAGTATATTTTCCTTACTTATAACTACACTATATAAATATTCTTTTCCTTGGAAAATGTTAAAAATTTAAAATCAGTTGTCAACAAGTTTGTAACAATGACTATATTCAAATTCATAATTTTAAAGTCACAATTTTTCGCCATTATAAATCGCATCTCGCCCCCGTGACGAGATATTTCATATTCATCGCGGTTGCATCATTAAGGCTCGCACGCTGGATTTGCCGCCCGCCCCGTTGCCACTATTTGCATAATAATTTTCACTTATGAATAGGTATTAAGGCGTTATTGCGCTTATAAATATTTACGGCTTATCCTACTCAGTTGTAAAACTAGTGGGAGGGGCTATAACGTGTTTAGCAATGATTTTCTTGTCTAGTGCTGACAGCTGGAAATGTATAGTTGGATTGATGAAGCGAAGATGAATGATAGCTGTAATTCCAGTTTAATGAACGTTTTGTTAAGTGCGAGCAACTTTGATGGAATTTTATAAAGGTAGTTTTGTGTGTAAAGAACACAAACAGAACTTTTTATAATCGTTTCTTTAATCTGTGGGTTTGGAACTTGATGTTTTTTTTTTATAAGGCAATAAGTTTTTTTATAATTCATTTTGTTATCTTTTTTACCAAATCGGCTATGTGTCAGTTTAATTATTTATAGTTTTATTAGAATTGTACTTACTACCGAATACACTTTCATGAAATTACTTTATCCTACTCAGTTGTAAAACTAGTGGGAGGGGCTATAACGTATTTAGCAATGATTTTCTTGTCTAGTGCTGACAGCTGGAAATGTATAGTTGGATTGAGGAAGCGAAGATGAATGATAGCTGTAATTCCAGTTTAATGAACGTTTTGTTAAGTGCGAGCAACTTTAATGGAATTTTATGAAGGTAGTTTTGTGTGTTCTTTCTTTTTATAATCGTTTCTTTAATCTGTAGGTTTGAAACTTGATATTTTGTTTTGTGATCATTCACAATTATTACATTTTATCTTTTTTTACTAAATCGGCTACGTGTCAGTTTAATTACTTACAGTTTAATAAGAATTTTACTTACTGCCGAATAGAGTTTCATGACATTATTTTTGTGTGAAATTATGATGTTACTTATAATTATTTATCTTTAAAAGCACACAAGTATTTTTTTTTGTCATCAAATTATTTAACTATCATGTATCACACAATTTGTATTTACTATGACAATAACTATTTTTTTGCGTTATTACTCTTTCAGATGCTTTGCTATCCTTAATGCTCGTCTCGTGTGTAAATATTACATAAATAACACAATAACTAACTAAATTGTTATAAACAAAATTCTACAATTCCACAATGCCAATGCCAATATGATGAATCGTACGCGCGTATTATAAGCTAATAGACAAACACATAAATACGTCTGTCTGTGTGACTAATTTAACTTCAATTTAAACGCTCGAGACACAATGTGCATGGCATGAAATATGACTGGAGATTGCATCGAGAATACATCGATGTATGAGTTTAATAAATCTACTTCCCGGTACGAAGATGACAATAATATTTGCGGGGACAAACAATTTCATTATTGTGAATGTCTGTAGTGTATAACTTTTTAGTATAAATTTGAATTGAGGAGCTAGTACAACAAAGGCATATCTAATTGCTTATTTTTTTCAAACATAATTTTATGATATTTCCCACTTTTCTCACTCTTACTTGTCATAGTATTTCAGAAATTGGACTCTAAAACTATGTATATATAAAAAAGAAAAGTTATGGTTTTACTCAATTCTTATTTTATAGTGTTAAAATATATTTTAGTATTAAACAACTTGCAAGATGGCAGAACTGGTGTACCCAGGTCCAGCGGGGAGGCTCCATCCCCTCTCTTATGAAGCATTTGTTGTGTATCGGTTTGGAAAAGCATGGTTACCGGCTTGCACACGAAGTGAACATCTTAGTCCTCAGGGGTAGAATGGTCAACCTCGACACGATTTAATCGTACTTGGGGAGGATTACGTAGGTTACTACTTTATTAAGGTAGATATGGAGATACCTGTGTAGAAGTTCTACCGGCCCTTGGTCGTTTCATTTATCTATTTATTTATTTAATACCTACACTTTAATGTACGCAGTAAAAAATCAAATATTACAAATGATTTCATTGGCTAAATATTTCATCGTTTAAAAATGTATTTACAGATTTCCTCTTAGTTTTAGAGTATCGTGTTTTAGTTTTCAGTAGAAAAGTATTTTCGTTTCTGTGCTACGGAAATGCCAATACTACAACGTAAGAAAATAATCCGGAAATACTCACTGACTAAAAACCGAACAACAGTCATTAAAGGCTAACTCTAAAATTATCTACAACTAAAATTTCAAGACGTTGCCTTTGTTACTGAAACTCAATACAATTTAACAAAATATATATTTAATATATACATTTATAAATCAATATTAAAACTTAATGTAATGTAAATATATCCTAAAGTTTCTTAAATAGCCGATAATAAAACCCAAAAGAAATTCACTGAATAATAACAGAAAATACCCAAAAGATCAAATATGAAAAATATAAACATAACCTAAGAAAAATGAAGTATGTAGATACCGAAAAATATTCTATTGGCCGAATCTCTAATGCAGGTTGAGTCTGGCCGAGCGTTCGATGAGGGATATTATTCATATTTTACGATATTCGCCCTCACGCAGTCTGCTCACGACTTGTACTTTTTCAATAAAACATCCCCGACCCATCAGGAGTGGGGTCACGCAGGGAGCGATTTTATATCTTCATAGCAGTACCTACCTGTTACAGACTCGATTCGATATAACGCTAAACCAGAATTTATCTATTCAAACTCATTATGACCACGGTGGACTTAAATCTCTGTTTATGGGGAGTAAAAAAGTTATTACACAGGAATGCACTATTCACAAGATATGCTATAAGTAACTTATAACTTGTACACAATATCCATTTTCACCACATAGCAGCTATTATACAGTCACAAACAAATTGTTTTTCTGAAAAGCGGTTACCCTTAATACAACAAGGAGAGACGTTGTCTTCAGGAGTAGCTCCGCATCTGTGGATGTTTTTAAGGATAAATTTAGTTTTATCTGTCGCTCATTTCAAATGTCTAATAAGATTAAAATGGCGTTAGTGACCACTTACCGTCAGTTGTACTATACTAAATATATATCCATAAAAATATACAATTTTTTTTTTTTCTATTGAACTTATTCTCGTTACAAAAATAATACAATTTCATCCAATATCTACATTATTATAGCTACAAACAGAATGCAAATAAAAAGTTTAATCATTAAATTGTACTTTGTTTTGTGGCCTGGCGATTGTTTCGAATAACATTTGGAGGAATTGAAAACTCGTGTTGTTTCGGAGTTCACGTTATGAAATTTTGCAATCCTGTTTACATCAGCAACTTATGAAAGTTTATTTGTGTATACTTTTCTATAATTTATTGTTTTTGCCCGACTGCCCCAGTAGAGTAATGTTTTTCGAGTGTACATTCTCGTACATAAATATTGAAATGTTACTTATATAAGTAGATAAGCTCTGTAATGCCTTATAGTTTATATGCATATATTTGTTTCGTAATAGTACCACATTCTTATCTTTATACGTGAGGGATTAATCTTATTGTGTTATTTCTTAACATGCTTAACTTATTTACAGATACCCTGCCGCACTAAGAATAGGACGTCTCCTAGAAATATTGTGATTATCAGGAATAGTGATAATTTTTCACTACAGTATCCACTCTTGGCGTGATAATTGGTGATGAATGGTATAACATTTTCGTGGATGAGCCTGTTACTCTGATTTTTTCTACCGGACTTAAACCCAAAGTTTTCTGTTATAACATGAATGAAAAATGAAGAAGAAAGCAGCATTTTCTGGCTGATAACATCATGAAACATAATGATATCATAATGATAACATAATAAATAAATTGTACATTAGCACTTGTCCTAAAATTGAGTCATTTAAGTACAAAACCAATTCTTAAGAATACAATGACACCCTATTGTTACAATGAATATCGAGAACTGCCAGAATTAACTAAGCTGAAGGTGCCCAATTAAAATGCCAAACGTTGCTTACTGAATCTGTTTTAGCGTAGAATGGCTTCTAGATTTAGATTATAGGTGTAGCAACAGTTGTCTGAACGGCTTAAGACCGCAATTAGACTTCAGATTTAGTGCCTGTAATTGTTTGTCAAATGCTATTATAGGACCACTAACAGGTTTAACGGCTTGAATTAAATCAATTGATCAATGTTTACTGTTAATGGTACACTTGACTGCTTAATGGTTTCTTTGCTGCTTGCTGGAGACTGAAATATTTCTGTTTTGCTATAAAATGTCAAAGCAAACAAAGTTTATTGCAATGTCTCTATTATTGTCAAATCAATAGTTCGTTATCTATACATATAATAAAGCTAAAGAGGGTCGAAAGTCTGTACATGGAATATTTTCAAAAAAAAGTTGGCTGGGGA
>DWNR01003668.1:0-11569 GCA_018250455.1 Polygonus leo | reverse complement strand
TATTTTTCGAATATCTTCCATGTACAGACTTTCGACCCTCTTTAGCTTTATTATTTGTATAGATTATCCTGTTCGCCCGTCTATCAGGCGTTTGCAAAGGTAGACACTTGATTTTTTCAAATTAGTATTACTTTAGATCTAATGATAAAAAATTATAAAAGGAAATAGTAATGTAATTTTTAAAAAGTATTACTAAAAACACAATTTCAAACAACGCCATAGTATCGGAACCATTCGTATTTGAATCCGACTCACAATTGGCCAATTATTTTATCGAATATTAGATATAACGTATACATTATAATTATCATATCATGAACGAATTACTGGCTATATTACATTGGCACTGGTAGGTATCGCAGGCACGTTCGATACTGCGTTAATTATGAAAAATACGTTTTAATAACGTATAATGACGAAAATATTTGTAGTTTGCCATAAAACAACATAATTAGAATAACGAGCCATCATCATTTTGTTTTTATTATCTATCGTCAATATTTGGATTTCATTTATAGGTAACATGACGTGTACAAGGGTTTAATGGATTTACCTAAAAATTTATTAGGTCGCAGACATTGTTTCACTGCGTTACTTCATAATTTGTTAACGCGGGTATAAGAAGCCTCAGTTGAAAATTAATCGTGTGAATTGCAAGGTGGAGTAATATAATAAAAATAACAGGATATTCAGCTTTTTCATATTAATCAGGTATAGGTAATTTACTTTAATAATGTGAGTACCCATATTATATAAAATATTGTATAATATTATATAAATAGTTAAACAGAAATTGAATTTAATTAAATATGAGAATGTTATAATAATTTATTGATGTGGATTGTCTTGTGCACCAGCATTCTATTTTAGGTAAATCAATATTATATTTCACAAGTTATTGCTGATTGAATTTGTATTACAAAACTGTATAAATGTGTTTAATTTTTTATTTATAGAATTAAAAATACATGTAATTTTAACTTTTGTCCAATTTTATTAAATCAAATCGAGAAAATATTTACAGCTACAAAATTTTAATAGCAAGAAATGAGTTTAACATTCAACGTAAGAACACTTTTTGACTGCGATCACATCGAGGATTACAAACAGCTGAATGAACATGATCCTATATGGACACAAACTATGCACGGATGCAACGTACTACTAGTTCTGCAAGATATGTATAAATTCAAGTAAGTGATAATTTTATAAAACTAAAACCCATTTAGTGGAATTAACTACCCTTCTGAAAATAATGATGTTTCACCTGAGGCTGATGAAAATGCTTTTAGGAAAACTTTTAAACTTATAATGTAATGAAATAACTCTCTTTAAAAATCAATTAAAAGCTTACTATTTAAATTTTTGAAACATACTGTATCCTTCCTCCTTTACCTTTTTATCTAACGTTATCATCTAATTTATTTACTGAATTATTCACGTTCTACCTTTCTATCTTTATTTGTTTCCCTTACTTTGTGCACCTTACCTCTTATGCTTTCTACTTGTTCTCTAACTCCACACCACTGGGTTGTCTGGAAGAGATCGCTTATTAGCGATAAGACCGCCTTTTGTACGATATCATTATTACTCAATTGTACCTTTTATGTTTACGGTGTGCAATAAAGAATATTATTTTTATTATTATAACTTTAATCTAATTCTACATTTCAGTAGCGAATTTGATTTTAATTCAATTTATATTTTAGTTACATTTTTTTTTAAAGTCTTTTCCTCTTACTAAACGAAGTAAAGGACTTAATCAAATTATTTTTCAGTATGACCTATATGATACCAAAAACGCAATCCTTATCTGATGAAGAGAGAGGACTTTCCATATTTCCTCAATTCAACGATTCAATTGATATATACGTCAAGCCAATTGGCTTCTCAGAACAGTTATTAGAAACCGCATGTCCAATACAAGCTATATTTACTTGGCGGTAAGTTAATTTGATGGTAAGACAGTCATCAAACAATAAACCAGTAATGAAACTTGTCAGAGGTATTAGAAATTCACATAAACATATTTTCTACGAGCTAGCAGCTCGTTAGAAATGAGAAACTCATCAGAAAGTCATCTAAATTAGTCGCCTCTGTGACGTCATGTATTTGAATGCCAGTAAAATGAATTAGAGATTTAATAAGCAAAACTATTTTAGTACGTGTTTAATTTTTCTATAGTTGCAGTCACATAAGTTTAAAATATTATGATTATTCAATTTATTACCTAGAGCTAAAAGATTGAAAACACGAAAGGAACAAATTTATTTAATAACATAAACTCCTGATTAGTTTTACGTTTCATGAATAATAAGAACGTGTTTTAATAATTTGAATTTATGGCTCAGACAAAAACAAGATGGATCTCGAGTGTTCACATATCTATTTATTTTTCATTATAGTAGCATTTCTATTTATATTTTATGTAATATACTTTTTTAAGTTTACCATAGCTTTGGGTTATTCGAAATTTTTGAGCTTCTCATTTTCAAATTACTAAATACTTAACAAAAAAACTCTATTTTCTTCAAGGTACGGATTTATACTAAAACGTCCGCATGTCAGCGTTCTTCGCAAGTTTTATAGTCTGCCCTTCACGAGGCCCGTCTGGAACTGTGTCTACTTGATGATTTTGATGGTTTCTAGTATCTTCTTCTATCTCAGTCGATGGGAGCAACGGATGATAGGTGGATACTCCAGTTATCATTATGAACTCCTGCTAGCTATTGGTGCATGCTGCCAACACAGTAAGTATAGTTGCAATTTCTATCTAGGTCCTATTGATTTATGAAAATATATATTATTTTACAAAGGTATTAAAGACAAAGCAGTTCGTTCCATTGGAGAACTCATTACATAAGACATCGTAGATGTCTTCAGAGCAATAGCAGTGTTTCTAATTGACCCAAGAAAAGACTAACTATGTTTAGGAGAATTTAACTAATATCCAAACGCAGTAGTTAGCATTCACAATAAGCCTGTTTGTAGCCCAATACCTTTAAAATGTCATGTACCAATTGTTACTTCTAATACGTGCATTAATAACTGAGAAGCCCGACAAGTGTATTGCAGTAGGTATATATTCACTCTCCAAAAACCATTACACTTTTTGGTTTCAGTTCTTCCTCTCCAAGCAAATATATCATCTCGTCGGATCGCCTACTTCTCTTTCATTATGTATTCGTACGTCATATATTCTTTTTATACATCCAACTTGCTCTCGCACCTCGTGAGTGATACAGACAACAGCATGGATTTGGGGATGTTGGCCAAAAGTGACTACGAATGTGTTAAATTGGGAAACCTTAACTTGCCTTACAAATTTAAGGTTACTTACCTTGTTAAACAATGTTACCTTAGTTATATTTTTCAAATTGCTGTTATTTATTTAGTTATTGTTCTTTCATTCAAACAACTTCATTTGCTGCCGATATTATTGTATGTCTGTATTCTTAAATAATATTGGTTGTGTGCTTTATCTATCGCTTAGCTCAATTTAAGCTTAGCTGATTATTTTATAATTCAGTATTCTTTTTCATTTTTGTTCCTGGTTAATATTCTTGTTTATCTGTTGTATTCAATTATAATGTTTGTCTAATCTGTTTTATGAATCTTTCAATTACTTACTACGAATTACTGGGTAGTTTTTAATTATCATTGTAATATAATTGTACCCGTGATATTTATTACGTATTGTTTTGCATTTGAGTTTTTTCCTTTGTTTCACATATGTTAGAATTTTCTCAGATGCCTATTATTTGAGCAAATTCTAACATAGCTATAGAAAATTAATAACAATAATTAAAAATTAATAAAAAATAGCTAATCTTAAATTATTTGGTCATATTTGGTCGAAGATAAGATAGTATTATAAGGTTTAACTTTCAGCCAACGTTTCATGACACAAATATGAGCATAATGCAAGAAAAAATATCACGGGCCAAATACGTAAATGTGAAAGAAGGCTTGAATGCCGTACTAACTACAAAAACCGCGTTGCTAGCTGATTATGTGACAGTATACCCTACTTTAATGAAGAGTGAGTATATTCTTGGATTTAAAGAAATACTGAAAATAACATCAGTATATTTTTCCGGTAAAGAAATAGCAAAAACAAAAACTAAAGCTAGTGCTTTCACGTGTCTGTCATACCTTTCATATTCGACTGAAGATCCAGATCAAGATACAAAATATATACAGCTCTGCTGTATTTCTTTCATGCTCTGATGAAACACACAGTATGATTATTTTGAAAAATCTAATATTTTCTAAATTATGGAATTAGTAAGTTAAAATATGATCCTGCACTAGTCATTGAAGGTTTCTGGTACATCGATAATGGCTATATTAACGCATTCGCTTTAATACGAATATAATGTTTGCATACAATTGATTTTCTTATGAATAAATTAATTATTCGGTTTCATTAATAACCATTATTTTCAGTGTATCAAACCGATGATGTCTGCCAGCTCATTGAAATCGACCTTTATTCCAATATAAAAAAGTATTTCTACACTTCCAAAGATTTTTCCTACAAAGAAGAGTTTAAAGTTGGGTAGGTACGCTTCGTTTTTCCAAGACCTTCAATTTTCGATATCGAATAGAGTAGGTTGTGGAATACTTTCTTGATTTATTCCGATAAAATTTCAATACTAACCTATTATAGATTTTAGGCGCCAATTCCGAATGCCGATTCTAATCATAAAAGTTGAAGATGTTCTTAAATCGAAATCTTAATGATTCACATTCAGCGGTAATGAAATTTCGTTTATTTAATATACTATAGCTTGCGGATTTGCCCGCGATATAACACTGTTCTTTTAAATTTTTATGTATTAAAAATACTCGTATTTTCCTCATGTATCTATACATATTATAAACCTGTAACTGATCTGTATATGAATTATATGTATTTTCGAGAAAACGATACTAGAGGTTTTTACTAAGGAATAGAAATTAGGAATAGAATTTTTGTCTGTTTGTCAGTGTGTTTGTTCGCGCTTATCTCAGAAATGGTTGATCTGATTCGAATGCGGTTCACTGATGTATTAGGGCAACTTATACGTATACATACACATCACTTAACCTTTAGTGTTTGTTTCATTTTAATCGAATCATAAATAAAAAAGTTATATCATTTAAAAAATATATAATTTCTACCTTTGTTAAAATTGTGTGATTTATCGTACGAAGCCGCAGGCAGTTGCTCGTTACAAATACAAATTTTAGATGATGTCTCTAAAATAATACAGAACCATTATCTAAAATGTGTTTTGTTACTATTATGTAGTTTATATGCAAAATTATAGCTTCATAGGTCAAGTATTTTCCGACATTTACTATTCACATGTGCAATCGTTCAGTTTATTTAAAAAAAAAAACTTAGCATCAGTGGTTATTAAGTTTGGTTATTACTCAAAAGCTATATAAAATATTGATTTCAGGATCCTCCGAATCAAGGAAACGGGTATTCTGCAAAAACTCATCCAAAAAGACATTCAACCGACGCTCAACTGCGCAAACACATACCCAACGAGCGCTGAGTTTGAGCAAATTTTGATGCCGTTGGGCGTCTTGCTGGGGAGCACCGTGGTGTCCACGGTCATAATGCTTATCGAAAGATGGCATCATCGTAGGTATAGGGTCTGGCCGTATGTTAATTGATCATGGTGATATTAGTGTCTCTGCTGCACGAACCTCAGTATACTTCACTATAGCATGTTTATCATATGTTTGAAACTTATTTGGCTTTCTATGTTATGTTATATTTTACCATCTACATGTACATATCCATGTGTTAAAGTAGCTATAAGGTTTACAACTTATAGAGGCCAAGTACATTAAAACTTTACAATCAAATTATATGCCATCAAAAATATTTTTTTCGCTATTAAATGTTTAAAATGATTAATTTTGATAAGAATTCATATTTTGTAAGTATTGAACCACCTAGATATTAGCTTTGTGTTTTTTTAACGAATAATATCCCTGCGCCCTAATAGTGCTAGTACAACATTTCAAAAAGATCGGTTATTAATTGCAGCTTGACAGTGGAACAAACAAACTCACATTCGCATTAACTAGTCAAATTATAATTATTTGATACTAGCAAACCCGCGCAACTTTGTTTACATCACATAAGGGCGAGTGGGTCAAATTTTTCCCATTTTTGCAACATTTTTCGTTAATACATCACTCTATGACCAAAAGGAATATCCTTTTGGTCATAGACTGATGTTATATTCAAAACTAAAAAAACTTCAATTCGAACCAGTACTTCCTAAGATACGTGAGTTCAACGAAATAAACTCGTCAGTTTTATAATATTAGTATAGATGTTATTTACATCAAGTGGAAATTAAAATAAAATAAAAATTATTTTTAAAAAATTAAAATCAAATCAACGTTATCTATGTACTTAAGTTCATAAAAATATATAGACAACATATTTATTATTATATCCTCAAGATCACATAAATTATTTATTTTAATCTTACTGTAAAGTATTTGTATAAAGTCCCAAACACCCAAACAACACCAAAAAAAACAGTCCCAAAGAAGAATAATACCCGACAACAAACAAAGATGTATTGTGCTATTTCTTAAGTTTAAGGTACGTAGGAAGTCAAAACAGTTTTGTATATCGTTACCGACCTGTATATTGCAGTAATTACAGAATAGAATATAAAAGAATAATTTCATTGTTGACTGTTTAAGACACTTTGAAAAATGTTAATGCAGTTTGTAACACCTTATGTTTGCATATGGGCATGTTTTGGTACTACTTTTATTGCTATAATTACAAAGGAAAATACATTATATTGTTGAACTTGATACGTAATATAACGGTTTACTGTTAATTAAAATAGATTAGGTTATTACTTTGTTTAAGGAGAACTTTTAAAATATACTTTCTTATTTTTTGTCATAGACATGCAAATATCGTAACTCAAAAGATAAATTGAAAACGCCGAAAATATTGGTTTCTTCTATTAGGACTTCCTTTTATTCTTGATTTTGAAGCACTTGTTGTTGCTCTGATCATAGTAATACATAATCTTTAAAAAAAACTGGCCAAGTGCGAGCCGGACCGTAAACCAATATGATGCAACTTAAAAATTTACGGTTTTCGCAATTTTTCCTTTATCTGTGCTATAAGACGTTGCTTCGTACCAAATTTCAACATTTTGCGTTCACGGAAAGTACCCTGTAGGTTTTGATTCCCTTGCGAGAAAAAAAACTGCGGAAATTTGCGGCATAAACGGCTGTATCTTTTGATTGCGTTGGTTAGCAATTTGATTTTTTTACACCTTCAAGGGACAGCAATCCTGAGTATTTCTTATAAATTTCAGCTTGAACCTCCACGTGTTTCTGAGAAAAATACTCTTGACAGACGAACGGACGGACACCAAAGCGATCCTATAAGGGTTCCTTTTTTTCCTTTCGAGGATTTGGAAAATTTGGATGAAGTTCATACTAAATGTCCAATAATGATTTTATTAGATACTAGCTTCCGCCCGCGACTCCGTCCGCGCGGATGTCGGTCTTCGCGTGGATGAAGATTTTTTTTCTGCGTATTTTTTCAGGATAAAAAGTATCCCATTTTATGCCCAGGATAATAAGGTATAATTATACCAAGTTTCATCGAAATCGAACCGTTAGTTTTCACGTGATGCCTGAACATACAGACAGACAGACAGACAAAAATTTTTTTAATCACATATTTGGGTTTGGTATCGATCCAGTAACACCCCCTGCTATTTATTTTTTCAATATTTTCAATGTACAGAATTGACCCTTCTACAGATTTATTATATGTATATAGATTCTGAATAAGATACAAATCTTCTTGTTTTTGTAAAGATAATCGAGTATACAAATACAATTAGGTTTTTATTTGACAGAACAATGAACTCACTTTTGTATTATACTATTCCTTTCATTTCAAATAATAATGTCATTGTTTTTTTCGTAATTTGTAAGTATGTTTTGAATAAAATATGATTTTAAACGGTTCTATTTAGCTTGCCCTGTTTGTTTAAGTAATTAAAATATGACTTTCTTTTATTAACAAATTGATCTGATATTTGGTTTAACATATTATGTATTATTGTAAATCCAAGATAGCCGCCGCTACAAAATGGCGTATTATTTTCTCACAATCGTTTACATATTTTCTCACAATCTCCTCAATACGAAATAATACAGTACATTATGACATAGAATTAAACTTTGATTTTTTTTTATGTTACACGGTTTTATTATAAATAAAAATAATAATGATACAGATAATGTAGCTGAAACATAATTCGGCGAGTCCTAGGTAGGTAGGTAGTAGGGCATCTAAATAAATCAATTAACATATTTACTCAAATTACGCTACACCCCACGATTTAATTTTTTAAAATTGTTTTGTTTTTAAAGTTAGTAAAGATATAATTATAAAAGCCCCTTCTTGTCCATCTTTTAAAACAATCTCAAGAATCATAAAACAAATAATAAAGCTAGTGGATCTCCCAAAAAGGCTTAAAATATTAAATATACATTCTGCACCTATCCTAAGTCATAAACTCAGTTCACGTTTTAAAAATTTCTGCTGAAAAGTTAATATTATTTGTGGGAGATTTTCTGATGAAATTGGTCCTTATGTATGATTCTTGACAAACTGGTAACCAGGTTGAATGTTCAACTATGGTGTATTAATTCTTTGCAGAAAACGTAGCACCAACCAAGCCCATACATCAAATACTATAATAAATAACCTACAGTCCACCTTAAAGTATGTATGAGAGTACCTTATGAGCTAGCTTCCTAGACTTTCCCTGAGCTCCTACGAAACCGTCAATGCATTGACCCTTTTGGTTTACTAATCGTCAGGTGAATCGTCTCCCACGACAATTTATTATCAATCCGGTAGTTTCGAAAATTTGCCCAGAGAAACATCGTGACACGAGATTTTTACATATACAGATACATATCAAGCCTATTCCTATGAATGTCCTAAAAATGGAATTCTTCCACCAGAAATCTTAAGAACAGAACACAATCATAAAAAACGATTCCCCCCACTCGTGCAACCTACAAAATTCAAACTTCTTATTTTGAAATTCTTATTTTTAAATCGTAAACAATATTGCCATCTGAATTGCAATGAAACCTCTGAAATAAAACAACAAACAAACAAGCCTGTACAACTTTCGTCATTAGAAGCTATTTTAACCGTTGCAACCAACCCCATCCCTAAGTTGAGGGTATTTTAAAACAAAGTATAATTCTAATTTTAACGTCGTAAGAAATACAACGGTTTCACTTCGCTTATTTCCATACTGGAGTTGCTCAAGTTGCTCAAGAATGAATTGGTTGCTTCGTTTGAACACAAACCACGTACAACTTGCGCTGGCTAAAATTAACTTCTTACATTTCGAAATATTTCAAGGAGCTTTTTGAAAAAGCAGTCAGCACATTATAGACGGATAATCATTTACAAACCAGTGGTGGTAATTCATTAGGAGTCTGCACGCTTGGGATCCGAGTTCAAATCCCAGGTCCGCAACTCGGAAGTTTGAAAATTACATGCGTTTAAAAAATATAATAAGAAAAACATCGTGAGAAAACGTTATACACCTAAGATACTAATAACCCGAAAGGTGTGAAGTCTATTGATGGACTTGGTCAGCGCATTTGACTATGACCTAAACCTGTCGCACTGTGAGAAGAAACCATGATCCAGCAGTTGAACACTGATAGATTATGATGATGATGTTGAACTATTTTAACACTTTAGGAGTCGTGAGTGTCTTTAGACATTATAAAGGTCTCACGGCTATACTCACTTTGCTTGATTTGATTTCGCAATTATGAACCTCGAGTGGATTCGAAACTAGTCGGGCAAATCCGAAAATATATAAGTGCGTATAGCCGTGTGTTCTTTATAATAATGTTGAACCATTGTGGCTGCTTATTAAAGATTAATTATAATGTACCCTAAATAACTTTTTTGGTGAACCGCTAGGCGCACCGACAAAACAATAACAAAAACAATAGACAATATTGTTATAAACAATAGACAATATTGGTATACCGGAACGGTGTCATTGTGTTGTGAATAATTTCATTTGATTTACGTTCAATATATAATCGTATGTAAAGTATTTTTCATATTACTAGAGTCAGGGTGATTTAGTAATACCACACTTACAATATATCTGGTCTATCTTTTGTGTGCGCGAACCCTATTTCAACCAGAAAGCTTTCCCCAACTTTTCAAGTTTCACAATAATCGTTCCGAACGAAATATAAATATTAGGTGTTTCGGCGAAAATTTCATTTCATAGTCTGAAATCATTTTCAGAGGATTCGTTTTACGAAATTTACAAGTTTGACTGGAATCCGTTTGTTTATTTCCCTGGAAGCTTGGTTCCCGACTATCCTGTCGAAATCCCGTAGAGGTAGAGAAAAAGTTCTCCAATGGCGACGTTTTATATAATTTACTTTCGTAGTTGCCTTTTATCCGGGTTTTCAATGCTTGTCCAAAACTTCCAGGTATGTAGTAAAAATGTTGTTATTTCCTTTGCAGTTACAAAAATATTTAGCAGTTATAAAATTCCATATTTCTTATAAAAACAGTGGACCAATTTTTTTACTGTTGAGGGCCAGAACCTTAACTTAGAGTTAGAGTTAAGGTTCTGGCCCTCACACTCCACGCTCCCTTCTTCCAACATTATGTGCGTATTATAAATTGACTATTTTTTACTTATCGGTGAAATCATTGACGACATTAAAAATAAAATTACCAACAGCATTTTTGTTAAATTTAAACCTATTTAGACTTCCTTAAACATTTAGGTAGTTTACATTTGGCTTACTCTTGATCAATCCTTATACTGCTATTCCACAAATGCTTAGAAGTTTATGGCCACTCTCCAGGTTGCAACTTGCAACACTCCCATAGTTGGGCAAGACGCAGGATTTTTGCGAATTCGTAGACTTCACACACCCTCGATCTTTTAGTCGTTTTGGTTTCGTCACAATGTCACAATGGCAAGGCTATGTTCCAAATACCTATAGGTATACTGGTATACGAAGTAAATTATCACTTCCTTTTCATTTACAATTTTTAAATTATATATAAATTCAGATTCGAACCCACATTCGATCAGAATCTTAACCACAACGCTTTCACTGTTTTCAAATTACCTATCATTTTTGAATAGTAAACTTAAAGAATATCGACGATATATGATCATTGGAAATAAAAGACCAATTTTTTTACAAATAACTGTATTACGTCATCCGCTTCCAGCTGGGCCTAAGCCGTAGGGACTGGAAGCACTAGTAGCCAGGAAGTAGGTGCCGTGACTTCCAGCGACAGACTTCATGTTGATGTACGCGACTTCATTCTTCACACACAGGCCATCTCGAAACATCGTCCAGTTTTCACATTTCCGAGCTGAAAAAGGAATATTAAGTAATGAACGTTATCAGGTTTTTGCCAGGTGGTAGAACTCATGTAGTTCGACCGGGGAGGTACCATCGCCACCCTCATAATCCTCCGTGAAGCAAT
>DWNR01003667.1:0-11570 GCA_018250455.1 Polygonus leo | reverse complement strand
TTGCTTCACGGAGGATTATGAGGGTGGCGGTGGTACCTCCCCGGTTGAACTACATGAGTTCTACCACCTGGCAAAATATATATATTATATTAAAAATATTCTAATATAAGTCTTATGTCACTAATAATATTGAAGTTATTAGTATGAAAGTAATGAGTTAATCCTGCAATGCTTATGCCGTCTGAATCTTAATATTATTATAATTTTATTATACGCTTAATTACTAATAATTTAAGAAAAACACTAAAATGAGTGTAATGATCTTATCTTTAGTTCTTAATAATAACCTACAATTACATGTAAATGTTAGATAATTGTTGAGCTGTCGTGCAAATTTTAATAAAATACGAAAATGCTATTAATTGTCCTCGGGCAAAAAGCGCATCTGGTATCAGATAGAAAAAATAATGTTTGTAAAGATTAAGAGTGAAAAACCAAATCATTTTTTGTTGCTATTTATTTTTTAAGCATTATTTGTAAACTGATTTATATGATGTTGTATAGTATTTATACAACATCATATAAATCAGTTACAATACCATATAAATATCATATAATTCTGTTTAAATTGTCCAATATACATAAATAAAAATAATACTTATTTTCGTCAACTAATTATAAGCCATACTTTTACTTATTGAACTTTCAATTAAATAGTTCCATACGTTCCAAATCAGCCCATTCGTAATATAATGCTATCTATGCATTCGATATTAAAGCGTTCGAAACATTCTCGCGCGAGCCACGAATAGTCCCCGTAGATTTGAAGTGCGTGCTCTATATTTAGCGCATCAACTTATGGTTTCGTTCACCTCGCTCATACAGATGATCTCACGTGCATATCGCATTAATGCACTGGACGTGCACTCCTCGATAATGTAGGGATCCACTCGGACTGCGATTAAGCTATTAATTTGGTTCACTGCTCTGATCTCTATGAAGTAAGTATTACTCGTATCGACTCAAATGGAACTTCACTTAAAATACAGCGTAAGTAAATCTTGCTTTTCGTTGTGTTTTAGCACATGCCAGGTCATTTTAATTTTAATGAATATTACATTGTAATAAGTGAATCATTTAAACAAGAGATTATAAGTGTTTGTGAAATAGAACTTTCATAAAACAAAGCTTACCGATAAACGGTATTTAATCCGTAAAGCGCGTAGCCGTATGTAGGCAAGAGACAGCGTGGTAGCGGGGCGGCCGGCGTGGTAACAATGGTTGTTGGTAACGGAGAGGCAGTGCGGTGGCCACGCTCGCACCGTCATGCTGTGCCCCGCGCGATGCTCGTGCTTCCTCTGCCGCGAGCTCCAGTCCTGCCGCGCTGCAGACGCGAGGAAACCGAACAAAAATATGTGCGACAATTTCATCCTTAAAAAAGCGGAGGCCTGGGAGCCCATGAAGTTCATCCGTGGCGCGGCTAGGCTCTCGGTCAGACACTGGCAGAATAGAGAACCGGTGGCGTCCACCAAACCCCGCATCACAACCCTCAAATCGACAAGCTGCGAACAGCTCTATCCACAACCCGAGGAAGACGCGGTCACGTTCGCAATGAGACGAGCCCCCAGCACGGACAGGGTCAAGCCGCCCCCGGAACACAAACCCCTTTTCAAACTCCTCGGTCACTCGCGGCTAAAAAAAGTTAACAGCAGCGACACCCCCGAATCGAAAGTTCGTCGAAGTGTTTTAAATTTTCGTAAAAATGAAACCCCTAATTCTAAAAATATTCACGAAAAGTATATTCCGTTACCGCAAACTTCTTCCCCTGTCGAACATATTTATAGTGAACCAAAACCGTGGTCGTCTCAATTTGACGATTGCTGTCGGCCACCCGTGTATCAGAGTGTTGAAAAAAAGAGGGAAGAAACTAACAAGAACTTTGTACCAGAGAAGAAATTATACAGTAATCGTCCTCCGTGTTACGAAGAGTTAGCTGAAAGACTTTCACAGGAGAGGAATAAAAAAGCTAATATTCCTCTTACGGAAGGTGGGTTAGCTAATAAAATCACTCAAAATAATAACAAAGTTGTTATTTACTTCGGCGATTCTATAATACGTAAACATAGTGAACAAAAGCGAGAAGAAAGCAAACAAATCGAAGAAAGCGTTCATAAAGAGGAAGCGATTTACGCTAATCGCCTTTTAGACGAGACAAGCAACTTAGGACTTAGTAGAGATGAAGACAAAGTACAACAGCTTGTGTCTGAAGTACAAGTTTCAGAAGCAATTTATGCTGAAGTTAAATCCGAAGATAGTCCGGATATTGGTGAGACGGTGACTGTCAATGATGCTACGTATAAGAAAGACGTATTTGAGACTGTTAGTTCCGATGGATTTTTAGTAGTGGAGTTTGAAGGAAATTTCGAAAGGGCGCGCCAGTTAGTGGAACTCGTACACGGCGGTGGTGCAGACCATCATGAAGCTACAATGCTCGATGACGATGAACAGTGTGACTGGAGTTTTATTCAAGACTGGAGGAAACGGTATGTTGTTAATTTATTATAATGATATCATTCCATTCCTCGATTTAAATCCTTGTATCGTTTTGTAATAGTTTCAATTATTTTAATATAATTTGGTATAATGATTTTTGCAATCTATAAAACTCGGTAGGTAACGTCATTCTGCATTAATCTGTGGTCAAGTACTTTTGAAAACATACAAAAGAGGATCGGGGGGGGAGGAGAAAAAGGTATATTGATGGTCGGATCCGATTGCTACTTAATAAAAATATATTAATGAATTCTAGAGGATAATAATAGTAGATTAAGAATAATACTGCTTAATTCTAAAGAAGATTAAGTGGTTAAGTCAATTAAAGTATTGGTTTTGAAAAAGGTGAAGTGTAGCATGGAATGTGCAAAATAAACTATTACCTATTATTACCACTATAGTTTAATTGGAGTAAGCCTACAGTGTAAATCCATAGATTCGTGTTCACAACATCATTAGTATTTTATGGTAAATTATTACATTTTAATTTAACTTTATCACACAATCAGAAAGCAGCGGTGATGCAAAGGCATTGTTAGAAGTATTTGCATAACGATTTGAGTTTATTACATAAATTGTTACAGAAATGGCATAAATTAATTTGCAGTTTCTTTGATTTAGCTTCATCTAACAATCTAGATGACTGGGTTCTTGTAGATTACATAAATGCTTGTTTTGTGTCGCGCCTCCTTACGTTTCCGTGTAAGCGTCTACGGAAAGAGATTCGCATTAATTACATAGCGATGGCTGATAACAATCTTCTGTCGTTGGTCGTCGACCCCGTGCGAGCTTTTGCCTCTTTGTGTGGTGATAGCGATCTGCGACCACAATTCTCAAAACGTCAAACAGGAAACAAGACCTTAATACCTCATTCGGGGTTTTCAAGTAATTTAACAATTGAGGTCTCGTTTTAGACGATTTTCAGAATTAAAAAAAAAAATTGCATGTTATTCGTTTGATTTGGCTGTTACAAAATATTTTACCAACTTACGTTTGTAACTCACCAGCGAACGAATAATATTTTCGTTTATTATAATACTTAGAATCGTATTGCTAAATCAATCTTACAACACAATAAAATGTAGACTACAGTTCTCAATTAGATGAGTAAATATTTAAATTTATGATCGAGTAACACTAAAACAAAAGTGTAGCAATAATTAATTGATTGTGACGTAACGATTTGCAACAAATTATCATCACTTTCTTGTTTCAAGTGGATAAAATTCATTAGACTCATTGAATGTTTTATTTTTATTGGGAAGAAAGGTAAAGAAATCCTATCTCTTTAAAAATAAGTAAACACTTTGAATTATGAAATAATTAATTTAGTAACATTTACATTATATCATATGATACGACTAGAAATATAAACATTACAAGAACAAATAAGTATCTATAAAACATAATATAAATACAAATATATATGTAAAGATAAAATATATTCAAATATATGTACATTGTTCATTTGATAGTTCAAAACTTATTACGATATATAGTTTTGAGTTCTCAGATTCTGTACAATATTATGGATTCCTCACGACCCCGCAGCTACTACACCTATTTCCATAGCAATTTCAGTTTTGGTCTGAAAGGTGCGGTTGCCATCATTCTTATACAAAAAGCGACCATGCCAGTTCTCAGGAGTAACATATTTGTGACCATTTTCGAATATCTTAAATACACTCCTGGCCTAGGTTTGTCATAGCTGTCACAGATTGAGTGGCCATTTACAGTCGGATGAACTGCGATAGTTCGCTTTTTATTTAAAGTTTGTTTTCGCTTTTTATTTAAAAATTGTTGTCCAATTTTTGATTATTTCCTTTTCTTCTCATAGTATTTACCTCAATGATGGTTCTCTTTGAAGAACAAAAAATGCCACCAATAGAAATTAAATAGACGGTAAACAAACTTGACACTTTTGTTTTAATGGTTTAAATTATGAAAGACAATTCAAATGTCGATAGTAACTTCGTTGCGTCAGATTATTATAATAATAACACCGTGAAGGAAGACCAAGGACGTTCTGGTCAGTCACAATGGGTTCGTTTACAAAAGCAACAGAAACTTCCAAAACTGCTCATCGTCCACAACTACAAAGAAACATGGTCGAATTTAACGTAACAATTTGGTCTACATGTGCATGAACATTTTGGTTTGTTTCGCATTGTGTTCATGCATGGGTGACAGTTATTACGTACCTCGCTGTAAAATTATAATTTATATGCAAGGGATTATCTGTCTTATTATTTTAATCACATTTACTATTGTTGCTTGCAGATTTTTTTTTCTCAGATATATCTGCACTCTAATTCTCCGTTACAAGAATTTCATCATTCTTCATGTTTTTATGAACTTCATCTAAATTTTTATGTTGCAAAAATACTCAGCAACGAGCTCATTTGTCGAAACGAATTTATGATCACTCTCTGACTGCTCGTGCGATTAAAGCTGACATTTTAATTTAACAAGTAGGACGTTTTTCTTGAAAGAATCATGAAGGCGGCAACTAAATTCGATTTATTTAAGTTGACAGAAAGATATTAAACTTATAAAGGATTAATTTTGATACCGTGAAAGTTTTAAGGTATGTAGGTCGCTCTGTAGTTATTGTTAGTTTCTTAAGGTCCTTTTAGAGTCGAATGACCTTCATGATTTACATTAGTAACTATTATGGAATGGTAAATTGTTTTTACCAAATACAGTGGAAGCAATATTTAGAGGAATAATGATAATAACAATATTTCAAATGAAAGAAGTACAATATGAGATTATTTTTATACATATAGATACAAAGTCGTTTAATAACGGATCGTAAAGACTTGCTACATATTATAATGTATATGTGCCACATGTGTATACCGGGTTAATCTATGATTTACAAAATATTTATTAATATCTATATTTATTAATATTATAGTTGATTCCAATCAACACACTCTCGAGTAATAAAAATCTGCTGAGCAATCAGATTATGATTAAAAAATTATAATAGCAAAGTTGTACATTTCTTTAAAAAAATACTATGTATTAAGAAGCTTTAGTTTTGGCACTATGTATGAACTCACACACTATTATTATGTCAATAATATAATATAGTAAGGTCTTTATCTGTTCTTTACTACGTCAAACAACTAATAAATGTAATCACGATAAGGCCTTGTTAATGATTTTTTTTATTTAAACTATTATAAATTAATTTAGGCAGGTATTTAGAATGTGTTAGAATAAAGAACAAGAAATTAAGTTGTATATTTACAATAAATAAACAAATTTGTTATTCTCTTGCTTGCTTGCTTGCTATATATGTACATTAAGTATAATGTATCTGTGGAGGTGTGTGGTAATGTTTTCTTTTAAATTTCACCATAAGGCTTTACTCTCACTGCGTTAGGCATGGGAAATTAAGTTTCTAACGCAGTAAATCTGTAAATGTCGCCAAGATATTTTCAAGTACATTTTAGGTGTCTGTAAAGCGACGCTTGTTCAACAAGAATAGGAAGATTAAAAAGTGCTAAAATGTTTGCTTAGTTGATTATAAATGTCTAGTAAAAATCAGCGACTTATTATTAGCTGCATTTTCGAAGAAAATTTTTGATTATTTTTGAAGTTTTTAGCTTCCTTCACGCTATAAAAACTGATTTGTACAAGAACGTTATATTTTTATTGGTTATATTTACAAGAATGTTATAAGAGACATATTCCTTTTTAAAGCTATTCTCATGTTTTAGTTGAAGTAATAGTAGCTTTTTCTCTAATTTGAGATTTCGTCATTTAATCTTAGGAATGAGCAAATGAAGTTAGAATCTATAGAAAGTAGGCAAATTAAGTTAGAATTTATAGAAATCAAAACTGGATAGAACACCATGTTCTATCCTACTTCTGGTTTGAAAATGTAAAAAGTCTGCCACTGTTTTCCTGACCAAAAAGCAAGTGGTAATTTTTTATACACTTAAATTGGACAAATCAGACATGCATACAATAACTCGATCCATGGTCTCCAATTGTAAGATTCCCGAATGATAGCCATCTTGGCTGTGTATTTATACGCGCTATTTAATAGTCTTATAAATAGTCAAGTTTGGGACTGTCTGTTACAAACGTTTTAAACGCTTTTAGGAGCATCATTATTATGTGTTCCTTTTGGTAAAGTTATAGTTTGTAAACAGGTCGGTTTATGACTTCCTTTAACCATTAGTTCTGTTTTTAGCACCAGATCATTGTGTGGCGTGTGATGTCGGAAATTGTTGTAAATGATCTATTTCCCTGCGTTACCTAACGAATACATTCACATGGGAGAAATGTGTTCTCATCAAACATTTAATGTTTCCTGCCAACTCTTGATGATGATGCGATTTTGACAACGATTCGAGTTTTTCTACTTTCGTTTTTATGTGACTCGTCTAGAATGTATAGTCCACGTATTTTAAATTACTTCCAAAAAGAGCTAAGAACCTGATTACAAAGTGTTTGGATTTTTTATATTGTGTTATACGATGCCTTGAAGGTAAACGGAATTTGATGATCCTTTTAACCAACTTAAAAAAATGAGGAGGTTCTCTTTAATTTACTTGTATTGTTTGTTTTTGTTGAGTGTGCTACGATGGGGATGATTTTATATAATTATGAAAATTAATTCCATCCATAACGTCGTCAAAATAGGGAATGAAGATATTTGAAGTCTGTTTTATTGCCATAAAAATAGTCAGCATTTCCTCTTTGTATGGCAATATATTTGCATCTGACATGTATTTCGCTCAACATATTTATTAACCTTGAGTCAAATACATTCCATCACTTGGGTCCCCGGATTTGTCGACCAGGTGAGCAGAAAATTGCTCTAATTTCTTCATCAAACGGTGCGCAATATCAAAATCTTATTCTTCTGTTTAAATAAACAATGCACACATTCTATTCTTGTTAATGTGTCACTAAATTAACCTCCACTTACCACAGGTACACTTGGCAATCTGAATGTCAGATTTTTAATTTGCACCAAATATAATTTTAACATTTAAATTATATTTGGTGCAAATTAAAAATCTGTAAATTACTGTAAAAGTAGGAAGAAATGCGACTCGTTATTTGCTATATTTTACCATCTTGCGGCCCTTGCTAAAGGTTGCCGACCGCTGCTCTATAGGGTTGTATAAAAAACCTTAATAAAAGTAATGAACTTATGTTTAATCGTAATTACATTGAACGTATGTTTAAATTAATGTTCCTTATTACGTTTACTGCGGTTTTATGGCGCTTACAGTGTTCAATTTACTCACTTTCCCTACTCTTTGTGTGGTCGCCGAAATAGACAGTTTTTAACATTTAAATTGAATGTGCTGCATTAACTTTCTGAATGAAATTCGTAGTCAAATCAAGCTTATTGACATATCTACCAGAATTAGCAGGCTAAATTGTCAATTGGAAAACCATTTAGCTTAGAGAATTGATAACCGTTAAGGGAAAAGTGACAACAACTAGGTAAAGAAAGGTGACCTCCAACGACAATGTACATGGATGACCAGAATCAGGTAGACAATGGGAAATGATGTACAACTGCTGACTTCAGTATATTGGAATCCAACTAATTTTAGGAGTCTATATGCAGCAGTGTACCAAAGTGATGGAAATCAAAAGTACTGCCAGCAACAGTCCATTATAAAAAATCTGTAATTTTGTGTCAAAAACCTCTTTGTATTTTAGCTTACACGGCAAAACCGTGTTTGTGAGGGGAAAATATTATTCTAGCATCTTCGCAAGTATCTAATGTTATCGAAAGATAATACAAAGGCGATTAAGAACACAAAAGTGTGACAGAACACAGTTGCGATGTCGGAACGAGAGCGATTTGCGCGCCTCGCGATCGGTCGCGCTCGTCTCGAGGCAGCTTTACGACCGACGAGGCAGGGGTACACATAGCTTAGTAAAGTATAGAAATAACAATCGAACATTGCTAAGATTAAAGTAGGTGGGTTCAACAACATAATTATGACATTGTTTTTTTATGTTGTAAAGGTAGCAAACGAGCATGCTGTCCACCTGATGGTATGTGGTCACTGCCGCCCATGGATTTTAGTAGTCATCCTAGTAAGATTAACCCAAGGTTGACTACAAATGCGTTATTTCCCTTGAGGACTAACATGTTCGCCTCCTTTGTAAATATAGCCGGCAAACCGAAACACAATTTACTTCACGGAGGATTATGAGGGTGGCGGTGGTACCTCCCTGGTTGAACTACCTGAGCTCTACCACCTGGGAACTATGTGTGTGACAAATGGGTGATATTACTTTCGTGATGGCACACTTATAAAACAGAATTCCACAATAGCGTAAACCTTAAAATATAAAGACCACAAGTACAAGCACTCTTACCACATTCCTAATATGATCTTTTAACTTTGCGCGCTATGACGCTATGACATGGGGTTCTTCAAAAAAGGTGCGAAAAGAGCTCTTCTTCAAAGCCGGCGATGCATTGGCGATTCCTCTGGTGTTGCAAATGTCCATGGACGACGGTGAACACTTAGCATCGGGTGGCCCGTCTGCCTTATTGCTTATTGGTTAAGATATAAAAAAAAAATTATTTTATTGATGGCTAAGTGTGACACACTTGGTCATGTATAATCAACGCCTAGTACGATTGAAAAGAGTCTACTTTGTACTGCTAATACAGTTTCAAATCCGTATGAATAAATCCTTCAACACAGTCCGAAAATGTGATACATAGTAGTAAAGTTCACTAGAGTTTATCAGGTCTATCAAGGTAGCATGGGTACATGAGCAAAAATCGATAAAAATATTATTCAATTTTGTTGCTAAAGTGGATTGCGAAAAATCGTGATTAGTGCTAACTTTATATCAAGTTAGCATGACATATTAGAAAACCTATTATCTATATCTATATCTATTTATTTCGTTCGAAAACATTCCTATCAGCGTATTTGGACATTTCGACATGAATGTAGAGTGATATACCTACATATTGAAGTTGAGATATAGACGCAGATACAGGGGTTCCTGCCCTGTCATGATGTAAGTGAGGACTAAGAGAGGATATTTAGAAATTCTACCCCTAAGGAGTTTTCGACTTCTATGCGGACGAAGTCGCTGGCAAAAGCTAGTATATTATAACCGGCATTCACAGAGGATTATGGAGGGTGGTCGAACTCCAGTTCTACCATCTCGATACATTTAATTTTATATCGTTATCTAGTTCAGTCATTTTAGGTATTTTAAACCTCAATGCGGAAAATTCCTAGTGAGCTGAATTTTGGTATACACGAGGTTGAGTGCATTCTACTCGCTTTCTCAGCGCTCTACTCCGAAAACGGTTAATTTTACAGAAAAATGCAAGGGCACTTTTTGTAGATAATCGCATGACAAATAATTTTTAAAATGACCTTTATTGATCTCCGATCCATGGATCGCAAGATATTCGCGAAAAACTGATTTTGGTGACCTTTTGAACTTAATAACTTTTTTAACCGGTACAATATCCATGTCGATTTTTCATGTCTTTATTAAAATGCCACAATAAAGCTATATATCAAAATTCGACTCACTCGGAATTTTTTCGCAGATAAAATCTAAAATGACTGGACTATCGGCAGCCCTACCCCTATCTACCCGGCACCAGTCAGCATAATAAATTTTATTAGCGCCGCTAACGGTCACATGACTTTTTACTCGATTTATGGGGATTATCGACCCCGTAAATACTTTATAGATCTTTAATTGACTATTTTAATTAAATGCTCGTTTACTACAATCCATCAAGAAAGCCAATTGGTGTATATTTAATTGTTAGTGATCGATCTTGTAACTGGAAACTATTTATGAGGTATTGTAAATGGTACAAAACAGCATTCTGAAGTGTATTAGAAAAGTGTTCGATTATCATATGGTTCCATTAGGCTTTACTCAGCTTATTTTTTGATGAATCCCTAAATGCCTAAACTTTTTATATAATGTTTGTTTAAATGTTTATATTAGCATGTTCGATACTCAGTCTTATACAGTTTAGGCATCTGCATAAATTAGGATAAAATAATACTCAAGGGGACCATGGTCTACTAAAACCTATTATTACTAAACTAAAATGATCACTAAAATCTTCTATTATCCCTACAAAGGTATCAGAGGATTAATAGTACCTAAGTTTGATCACAGATGTGTTGCTACCCCTGAAGACTAAGATGTTCGCCTCGTGCATAAGTATAGTCGGCAACCAGGCCTCTCCAAACCGAACACAAAAATTGCTTCACGATGGATTATGAGGGTGGCGGTGGCACCTCCAGGGTTGACCTGTTTCTACCACCTGGTAAACTGGTCACTTTCAATGTTCATAGCCTATAGTTCTCGAAAACAAAATCGCTAATAGCAAAATTTACTTACTCTATATAGGTACCATATGTCCATACGTTTACTACTAGAAGATAAAGGCCCTATCTTATAACCCGTAATAGGCACTTGGAAGTTAGTTATCAAATATTTTTCTATGTAAAAATGTAATGTAGGACAACGCCATCATTTAATATTTGAACTTATAACCCCATCTATTGGCAGTAAATATGGAATTATTCGTACAAGTCCTACCCACAATTGGCCGAGATTTGAGAGAGAACTAATTTTGATAGCCTATTGCTAGTCAAAATTCATAAATTTAAAGAATACTTATGTATAGAATATAACTACAAACATTTTTTATAATTAATTAGTAATCTTCAGAAAAATTAGAAAAATGATGAATTATTTTAATTATCATTCATCAATGTAAATATGATTTGAATTACACCTTTTCTTATTAAAACGATTCAAACTACACAAGGTACTTTTATTTTATTTTATTTTATTTATTTATTTCAGGCTACTAAGGCCCGTGAAAACTATACACAAATACAAATAAACAATATAGTATATTAATTTACTATATTGTTACATAAAAAAACTTTAACGTCCAGTTAACTCTATGTGTTTTCCCTCAGCTCAGCTCAGCTCCTTAATTTACCGTCCCTCAACCTATATTTAATTCCAGACCATCGAGCGGCTGCCGGCCGTCAGACGAGGGCGCGTGGTGCGGC
>DWNR01003666.1:0-11571 GCA_018250455.1 Polygonus leo | reverse complement strand
TTGAATAAACGTGAAATAACTGAAGCAGTAATGAATGCTGTTTGCAGTGATCTCAACCAGAAATGTAATGGGGAACTTTACTTTGTATTATAGTATGCTAATATAGAAGTTTAGTTATAGTTATAGTTTCCTATCATGATATGTAGTCCCTGCCTATGGCCTTTACATTTAAACAACCTTTAATGGATCAAAATTCCTGGATACGGTGTTGGTAATAACTATTTAGAATTAGAACAAACTTCTGTGATCAGCTTGAAATTCTGCTGAATAATCAGTATAAAAATTACCTGCAACACGTTTCTGGTGTCCAAAACACTGACTACCGTCTACCTGTAAACCGAACGCATTTAGGTACATATATAACACAAGTAATAATGTTTAAGTTCCCTTTCATCTGTTCCCAGGGGTCCCGTAACAGTATTTCGAATTCTGCACTACATTCCCGAAACAAAAACAAATTACCCCGCCACGACCACCCAGCTCTTTTCCCCGAAGACTGCAATGTAAATGTATTATAGATGCCACAATTTTGTCTTATATTTTGCACGAAAAGTCGTCCAAATATATTCAAATACATGTTCTGATATATTGGAACTGTATTGTAAATAAATCATTAGGAAAGCGACAGTATTTCGAACCTGAAAATTGGTCATGACATCAATAAATAATTAAGTCTAAATGGATTTTAGTTATTCCTTACACAAATTAAATAAAAGTGTGGTGTTGTATGGTGGTACGGTATGGGGTAATTTTAAATCTTCATCAATCATTGTCAGGAAAGGTTTGTTACAGATAAAGCGATAACATTTACATGAACGGGATAAAATAAACATTGTCTATTTACATTATTTTCATTTAGCTTGATAGTACAATCAAATCATTAAATAAACTGAACAAATTATATCCATTTTCCTAAAAGATTATGTAGTTTACTAGATATAGGCTATTCATGAGTTTAACATTAACATATATTGGTGACCTGTAGACGTACACAAAAAAAAATCACTGGTCGGCCCCCGACCAAGTGACCTGATGGCCTGAAGAAGACAGCAACTCTTGGACTCCAACGGCACAGAACCAGTTGAAATGGCGCCAAATAAGAAATACCTTCTCCATGTCTTGCAATGGAACTCAAACGTCTGTTGAAAAGGACCGTACTGCGCTTGTGCTACATTTTGTGAAAAAGTCCCAGCAAAAAGATACACTACGACAATACGTCCTAAAACATTTTGTTAGCTCTTGCTTCTGCAAACAAGATTAAGTGGCGAGGAAATTTTATTAGACCCGCTCGCAACTACATTTTGTATAGCACACTTAGTTACGGCAAATGAAAGTGTAGAGCTAGGAAGGAGTTTGTTACGGTAGCTCGGTACAAATTGTCCATGTGAATTGTTGGCAATTTTGCATTGTATACATGAAACATAATTTTATATGATCTTAAATTATTCCATTGTTACCAGAATAATTAAAATCGTAATTGTTGGCTTATACATTTACATTTCGAATATTTTTGAGTCATGACAAAATTATCCGTCATCAAACTAGCTCGTTGGCCTGATGGTGGTCAACATCAGCATCGGACGTCCGACAACTCCTTAAGTCGATCACGACCGAGACGTAAGTGGGACTTACGTGAATTCAATCAAGTCAAGAATCAAGTGAAGTCGTCCAATTACTACTACTAGGATCTGTTTTTTATGGTTTAAAGGTAGGAAACGAGCATGCAGTCCACCTGATGGTAAGTGACTGCCTGCCGCCCATGGACATGAGTAATCATCCCTGCGTACGATTACTGCGTACCTAAGGTTGACCACAAATGCGTTGCTACCCTTGAAGACTAAGATGTTCGCCTCGTGTTTAAATATAGCCGGCATCACGTCTCTCCAAAACGAAACACAATAATTTGCTTCACGGAGGATAATGAGGGTGACGGTGATACTTCCTCGGTGGAACTACATAAGTTCTACCACCTGGAAATTTCTTATGAGTTTGTATCGTAAAACATTGTAAGAAAGCAGTTCAAATTATTACAATCGATATTGATTAAAAACCAAATCTTTAGACAATTACTGATCGAAGTATGTAACGATCTCCATAAGTTGTTAAATACTCCATTGTTAGATAGATAAGTGGACTAAGTTAAATATTCTTCAGGCTAAATAATTGGACGACATTACGCGAGTGTAGAAACAATATCTCCTTAATGTATGTCCCACTTCATTAAAAACACCATATTGAATTACATGCTTAGTTTGTCAACCGTACTTATTTTGCTTCATAATCCAATGTAGTAGATTTGGAAAATTAAGCACATTCATACAGTACTTTCTGTGTAATACAAATAACAATCAAGCACATATTTGAGAAATATGTAAACAAATCTACATATACATCACTGTTTAACACGGAATTACTCAAGCTGAGTTCTTCTAAAGGTATGTGGAAAAAAGACCATGTTACAAATATCAATTCCTTTTATTTATATTTTGCTATAAAACAAAGCAAAGCGATATGCAGGCTTTGTAACATGCATATAAGTATATGCATATAAATGTTTTCCTTTAATATATTCTACATTTAACCTTGAGATACAATTATATAATTAAGTTCTACAAAATTATTCAGAACGAAGGTGGCTCTTAGCCTAAACCATAGAAAACCACAACTCATTTGAAATGCTCAGGTTACGCTAAATAAAGCTATATAGTATAAAGCTATATAGCCCCTATATAGTCAATACTCCTTTATATTTCCTATAGGTACATGTAGTTACTATGTATATATATATATGATATATTTGAATAAAATATAAAAAAAAAATTAAGCCGTTCTACAGGAGCCAAATTAAACCACTTTTCATTAATTCAAAATCAACTCATTCAGCAGTATTCCAGATTTATTTTATTTTTATTTCAATCTGAAATAGGTCAAATAGAGTAGATAGGCCACTCATTTTGATTGCGAGATTAAAACGAGAGGGTTTAATATGGGTCAAATGCCAAGGTTTTAATTCACAGACTAATCTCTCTCATTTATTCATTCCACAACTAAATTGAATAATACACTGGGTTACCTTTAGATTTTTCATTATCAAGGAGTAAAAAGTTAGTTTTAATCTTGACAATTGTGGTTTACACCGGATTCGGAATAAAATACCTAAGGGCGATACACAAGATAGAATTCGGTCTTAAATACAGCTTTCGGTCCATTCTCTAATACTTAAACCGCACTCAAGATCGGTCTCAATCAAACATCAAACTTTATTGATACAGCCCTAACAATTTTTGAAACAACTTATTGGTTTGCGAAACGCGGAGACATGGCTCGTAAATAATGAAGATATACTCGATTAATTTCTTTTCTCGCATACCGCCAGTTTGCGACACATATAAATGGATTAAAAAAGTGAACTGTAGAAGCCAGAGGGATATGATGTTACAGATAAAATAATGAATGAATTTTGTACAGCTACTATCGCACTACGGCAGACAGAAGCAAAGCTGATAAATGTATTGCTACTCCTGAGGACTTAGATGGTCCCTTTGTACATAAACATCACCGACAACGTTGGTAAGTACGATTGAATCATACCTAAAATCAGGGTTAAAATGTTCACCTAGCATGTAAGAATAGCAGGCAACCACGCTTTTTCCAAAACCGAAACACAAAAATTGCTACACGGAGTATTATGGGGAGGCGGTAAAGCCTCTCCGACTACTCTATTACTACCTGTCAAAAATTCTGTACTACTAATACAAATTACATTTATCCTTATTACGTCTTAAAGTGAAATGGTAGTGAAAAATGAGTTGAGATACAAAAACGAACTATATCATCGCTCATGTATAGGATGCACCTGTCCTCATTTAATTTCCTTTCGCGCACGCCGCGGCATCGAGACCCAATAATGGAAAACAGTAGAAAGGAGATGTATCACACTGATTAAACATAGTTTGTTTTATCTTTTTTACGTTAAAAGTAATCGGACATGTACAGGTAGCATTAGCACACGAAGGACACTGTACCTACTGCCAAAAGATGACGTTCACATGCCCAGTATTTTGTTGTACTTTTTTACTAAATAGTTTTTTAAATATTTGTTGTTGTGGAAGCATACATTTTGTAAAAGTACAATGATGAGCCTTAGCAATAGCATTCGGTTGACAATCTTTCGGCACAGAACCATCAAAATACATCAAGTATTCGAACAATAACTATTTTAAATTTTAATTGTATTATTGTAATTATGTTGTTTTTATACAATTAAATTTAAATTTACATGTCTGATACTCACCCGTGGTCTACACATTCTAATATCTGGATTAAGGTAAGCACTATACGTTATCACAACAGAATGAAAAATGATTTGAAATACAAAAGCATTCCGCTTTTGTACCTCAACTCATCTCATCGCTCACGTATAAGATGCACCTGTCCTCA
Source organism: Polygonus leo (assembly GCA_018250455.1). Classification (NCBI taxonomy): domain Eukaryota; kingdom Metazoa; phylum Arthropoda; class Insecta; order Lepidoptera; family Hesperiidae; genus Polygonus; species Polygonus leo. The sequence goes on along the minus strand of DWNR01003666.1, from coordinate 7,131 downwards.
TTTAATTTCCTTTCGCGCACGCCGCGCCATCGAGATACAATAATGGAAACAGAAGAAACGAGATGTGTCACACTGATTAAACATTACTTATTCAGCATTTTAATGTCCTATATTAGCTATCCTAATTTAAAATCCTCACTCTGGTCTTAAATTATCTAAATGTTAAAGATTGACGTAAGGTGTCTCTACCATATACATATTTCTAGAATATTATCCTAGATTAAGTAGACAGAGACATATCTTAGACGCTAATTGCTTTATTACATGATTTGAAGCAAAATAAATAGGTATAATAAATTAGGTATTCTCCAAATGCTGTTAGCATTCATATTGTAAACAAAAGTGGATCGACACACAACAAAATACATTTTATAGACGTAGATAATGTTTTCCGTATACAAATTTTAATTCAACATTAGAAAAATACCGTTTACCTGATAAACAAAGTTCCTAAATAAATTTAAAAAATTAAGAAATCAGGCTGCGTAAAAAAACCAAACTGAAAATGAAAGTAAAAGCTTGTTAAAACAAATTCTATCCAGCAATCCAATAAATCTAATTTGAAACAAAGTCAACTTTAACAGTCGAAATCCATTGTTAGGCACAATGATATCATCCGCCCTAACTTTTAAATATACAATTTGTGACTACACATTCCTGGCCACATTTTGAACATGCCTAAGTGTTGAATTCAAATTTCTGATTTAGGTCCGACTTTAAATTTTAGGAATGGTCTTTGTTATATAACACTCGATAAAGCATTGACTCCTAGTCCGAATAATTCTTTAACACGTATTTACTTAAGCTCAGTCTACGTAACAAAAGCGTTCAGCAATTGAAGTACTATAGTATGAGGAAAACGAACGTTGATTACACGATTCCCGACTGTGTCAATCCACACATCAACAACGGAAGTCTTCTCCTGCGTCTACCCTCATTTAATTTCCTTTCGCTTGGTAAGGTACACCTAGTATAATTGTATTAAATTGCAGAAACCAGGAGCGAGATGGGTTATTTAAAACAAGTGTTAGTATGTTTTACTTAGCTATATAGGCACATATAAAATTGTCTTTTTATTTTGATTTAAGCATAAATATACACGAATGATGAAATAAAGGTGAAGGATGCCAAGAGGTACAATGGATTAGAGTATGAGATATGCTAAACGATACTAGATATATTTCTTCATTGTTTAGTTAGTAATTTGGTAGTATAACAGTACACAAAGCATACAGATCAACAAAAGCTGCCTAATATAAATTAGGAATATTAGGACCAAAACTCCATTCCCCATTTGCAAACTCTAAATAAAAGTAAAATATTGGTTCAGTTTGAGTATAAAAAGAAATAAATTGTTGAAAGAAAGTTTCGAGGGCTGAAACATGGAAACACTCACATCATGGAAATAATGCTGAGTGCAAAGCGTCGTAAAGTGCGGTCGCGTGAAAATGAAGTGAAAACACATCTAGAAATGAACCCTTGCATTTAATCCAAACCAAATTGTGTTAAATGTTTATGCTTAGTTTTTTTTCCCGGCTGCATGACGCAAAAGAGGGTAATCTGTTTATCAGTCTATATATGTATGTTCTTTGTGGCACTCTGGAGACATAACGCGTGGGCCGATTTTGATTGTTCTTGCGTCAATCGATTCGTCTTAATTTTGCGAGTATCACTAAATACAGTTCTATGTTTATCAGTTTATGTTTGTATGTTCTTTGCGGCACAATGGGGACATAACGCGTAGGTCGATTTTGATGATTCTTACGTCCTTCGATTCGTCTTAATCTTGCGAGTGTCACTAAACACAGTTTCAAATTTTTTGCAGCTGTATTTTTTTAATTTTTATATATTCTGCTTATATTATATACAAGCGCATGAATGGCCCTTTTAGGGAGAACAAATTGGTTAATTGGTTCCTGAACATCTGTTGTAGATAAAAACATATGCTTATCAATACATTCATACATCACATGGGCTAAGAAAAAAGTACCTCTGTTGAACTTTAGATGAAAAGTTCTACCCATAACGAAAAAGGGAATGTGAAAATAAAACATGAGAAATGCTTCAAGTTTAGGTTGCAGTACAATTACTGAGCATACCTACGGGAACAAAGCAGGAGCCGTCGGAATGAGGACAAAAGTCAAGCCCGTGTCGATTGTAACTAACTGTGTGTTAGAGATGTTTAGACGTTTCAATTTCATTACGTAACGATTTAGACGAATGCAGCTTTTGTTTTTAAAATGTTTGGATGTGAAGCATGTTGCAAAATTTTAGGCAATGATTTGTTTTTCTGTAAGGACTTTGATATAATCATTATTTCAATACTTATTTATTTCAGTATTTTTAAAGAAATTCCTTTTTTCCTTAAACAAACAAGAAAGAACGCGATAAGACGGCACCATATTGTAAATGAGATTTTACATTATTATTTATTATCTCTGTGATTGATAGTATTAAATTTTTCATTTATTTGTCTACTACAAACACATGTACGTGTGTATAAAAAGCCATGAAAGGAATAAATCTTCGTTTAGAATGTTCCACAATAATACTAGAACCATTATAAGTTGTAACAAAAACTAATCTCACTCGTATTGCGAGTAGAAAATAGGAAAAAACAAGAAAAACGGAATGTAAGAAAGAATAACGCCGACTGCTCGAGACGAGAACAAAGATGCGAGCACGGAGCAGTGAGAAACTAGGACAGGAGTCAAGTCCTGCATCGATTGCGGAGCGCTCTGTGCTATCTATGTTCTGGTTGGTTTGCAGAAGCGTTGAAAACTTAACAATCTACAACTAAGTGGTAGCTATAAAATGAGTTTTTCTTAGTGTAGTATGTTCCACAGTAATGCAATAATTGTTGCAAGTTTCTTTTTCGGTATAAATGTAGCAAACAAGAAAGCAGTATGATGGTAAGTGATCACTGCCCGCCATGGACGTTAGTAATAATTCACAAACTCAACTGAATTGTACCTCAACTGTGTTCCTATCGCAGATGATTTCTGACGATTCACAGTGGATTTTAAGGAAGGCGGTAGTACCTCCGCGGTCGAACTACTCAAGTTCTACCACCTAGCTTTCAAGTTAGACAAACTAATCTTACGTGTATTGTGAGTAGTAAAAATAGGAAAAAACAAGAAAAACGGAATGTGCGAAAGAATAACGCCGACTGCTCGAGACGAGAACAAAGATGCGAGCGCAGAGCAACGAGAAACTAGGACAGGAGTCAAGTCCTGCATCGATTGCGGAGCGCTCTGTGCTATCTATGTTCAGTTTGCAGAAACGTTGAAAATTTTGCAATCTAAAATAACTACTAATATATACATCATAAATTCCCATTATATGACTATAATGAGAAGGATTAAGGCCATACACTAAAGACCGTATTAATAAAGTGTTAGTTCATTATCTAGTACTTAAACCGTACTCAAGATCTATCTTAATCTTGAGATTACTTTATTAATACGGCCCTTAAGACGCTAAGTTTGATTTAGTTAGTTGAGCTATGTAAAAAAAGGAAATTGTCGTAACCCACAATTTTCTTTACATTCATATATTATCATCATCATCATCATCATCATCATTTAATTCACAGACAGTATGAAATAATTTCGAAGCTTCGTAACGCTCGATGCTATTAAATATTTAGGAATTATTCATTCTCATGTGCACAATGAAAAATCCAGAAATTTTAAAACTCTCTCGACTTAGTACAACGTCACCATCGAGTACTATTTACGTTCTCTCTTGTTATAATAAACTTGAAAAAACAACATATAAAACAAGTATAAGTCGCAGTGCTTGACTAAAATAATATAAGTTCCGAAAAGTTAATAATGCCTATTAAAAACATTCAGAAACACTATGTATCAAAATTTTTGTTCATAACTTAAGTGTAAAATAAACTCACAGATTATACCAACCAAACTAGGTAGTTCATGTAACATTCCGATTCAAACCATTAATTGGATTTCATTTCCCACAGTTCCTTTTTAATTAATATTCCAGTCACGTGTTTTTCGTTATAATATAATGTAGTTTAAAGTTCACAGTGTCCTATTTGAGTTAACGTTACCACATGTGGGCGGCATGATTCAGGATAGTTGAGTGGAGCCCCGGAAGCTAAGATTTGCAAATTATTATCCGCACGCGTCCTAAACTTATTGCCCCATTCATGAACCGCTAGATAATTTTATTTATATTTTACAGAGGATGACGTCGCGTTGATTCAATGTTTAATTTTAGTTATCTTTTATGTTCAGGATATGAAAGTTTCGTTACAAATTAATTGGCTAATAATTTTAGCTTATTGGCTTAAGTCATTCTTGTTATAATTTATAATACACACTGAATTGATGTTTAAATATTTAGCGACGTTCGTAAAAATAAAACCTATCAATAACAATATAAACAGCTTGCCATACAAATAGTAATAGTAATAAGGTATCAGTATATGAAATAGATTATTTATTATTGATATAAAACGATAGGAAAGTATATCTAATAAAAATAGAATTAAGTTCTGAAGTTTTGCCACTGAATAATTTTATATAAATTTTAGTAGACCCATAAACATTAAATGGAACAGTATATCTATACATACCATGTTCCCTTCATTGCGAATCGACCTTTCTAAGCCGTGGTTATTCTCATATTATGAGGCCTTTTAATTAAATAACAGGTGACCTCCTCCGTAAATGTCAACAGTGAATTACTCGTAAATGGGTAACAGCGGGAGCTACAAATATTACGGATTTGTAGAGCAAGGGCTCTGATCGTTGAATTATCTATTTGGCTTACAGGTTTATGATCATATCGATATTTGATTGGTATACACAATGATTTAGATACTATATATAGTTAGATACCGTGTAGATGTCAATTTGCCAGGCTCCGAATTTCCTGTATCATTTCTCGAAACTTAAAGATGTGTCTTAGTAATTTTGTAATGTTTGTAATGTGTACCCGAGTATGAGTATTTGTAAACTAGTGATTGACATCGTAAACAGGAGTGTGTAAAGTAGGTATTATTTTTTTTGAGACGAGACTTAAATAAAACAATCTATTTTATATAATTGTTGTACCAAATGGCCAATTTTTAACTTCAAATAGGATTGAAGCCCTATTTGAGATTGGAACGGTTGCCTCCTGGAAAAATATTATCAGCAAAAACACCTTCGCGATGTTTATTATAAATAAACTCATTTTTATATATTGTTCTTTTCATATATTTTAATGTTTAAGAACCAACATATATTTAAATAACTAAAGCAATAGTTTAAGAGCCATTAAACTAAGAACTATTACTTCTAATATGTTTAGTAGAATAAGTTCTCAGAGCAACGCTCCCAATGACCTCATCCGAACATGTGTTTAAGAAATCTAACCATATATATCTATGTCATCTTTTCATGGAATTACAGCTTTCTGTGTCCCGCACCTTCGTAATCGTATCTGAGGGTGGGAACGGGGCAAATATTAAAATAGATATTTGTCCCGTTCCCACCCTCAGATAGTGAATGTCCGTAAACAAGGAAACAAGTGTTACATGTTTTTATGTTTCTTACAAATGTTGACATCCTTTTTTACCGCTTTAGAAATGGAATTACAAATATCAAGAAATATTTGAAATCTTTTTCGATAGCTACCTAATTATACCCTAATTAACTTACTTACATTAAATTTACTAATTCGTATTGATTGGCTAGGTTTATCTCAATACTCCAAAATATTGTGTTTATTTCTGCCTAGCTCCCATTAGCCAAGTTTCTGGACTGGCACGTGCGAAAAGGAACTTCGTCCCGAAATTGTCTATCCTTCTGCGGCAGTTGGATAAAAAATTATACACTCATTTTGATTCTCAACCCAACGCAATCAAAATATGTTTATTATGCATAAGCTTACCATAAACACATCTAGAGACATCGTTACGTAAATATAGAAGCAGAACATGTTTACGGAAAGGAAGTAAAAGGCTTTCACTTACGCCGCTAAATGTCTTTGCGAAAATAGCCGCGTTTTCACTCACTCTGAACAGTTTTGAGCGAGCAAACATTCATGCGAGCGGTAAACAAGAACAAGCAAGCAAATAAACTATTAGCTATGACATGCTACAGGAATGATAGCTCGCTAGCTATGTCGTAGTGAGGCACCAAAGGTTTTCCTACCTATTAAAATTCCTTAGATGGAAGAACTATTTGACGACCTAAAATGAAGAGAAAAATACTCCTGCGTGAACTACCTTTGTGAAGCGATACTTGTGTTTCACTTGCCTTTTTCTAGCATACTTACAAAACCAGTAATGTAGTCTTTATGAGAGGTTTATGCATCATCCTAAATCGGTTTTCAAAGTATTAATGGCTAACGCTAATTATTTTTGCCTAACGCCCATTAATGAAGATAGAGACGTCAGAAGAAATCAACGAAAAATCCATAACTTTTCCATATTGCCAATATAAAACAATTTTAGTAGTGTAATAGAATCTATGTTGACAAATTTACCAAGAAATCAATGAATGAATATCGCTTTATATTTTATCTGATCACGAGCAAGAAGCTAAAATTAATACCGTGTGCCAACATACAATTATGTCAAGTTTATGACTGTACATTGATCTAAAGAACGATGTATTGAAAAGACCGGAACAAAAGTATTAAGAAGTATACGTCTGTTTGTAAAGATTAATGAATAATGAATAAACAGGATGTGTGTCAGGATCTATGGAGTCTTTTGTCTCTTATTCTGTTTCTGACACATCTATCAGTCTATAATAAAATCAACTTTGAACGTTTCCATATTTCGTTACATTTTTGTAAGATTTTTAACCGACTAATATTTTTACTTATTTGTTAGACGATCGCTGATTATAAAATAAATATAGTTTAAAAAACTAAAAAACCACGCTTTTAGACCATATCAAACTAAAAATTAAAAAAATATTTTTTAATATGAACAAGCTCAAAACAATAATTAACTGAAAATACTATAAATATTATTGTGAAAAAAGCGTGGGTTGCTCGATATATGAAAAATATGGCACAAAGCGCCCCACGTTTTATTCACAATAATACTAGTATTTTCCGTTCATTATTGTTATCAGCTTATATTAAAAATTATTTTTCTACTTTTTA
>DWNR01003665.1:0-11571 GCA_018250455.1 Polygonus leo | reverse complement strand
CCCCGGCCATGTTTTAGGCCATAAAAATTCAACCCCAAAATGGTGGGGTAGCGGGCAGAGCTGCGGGCACAGCTAGTAATATATAATCAGTACCGTCATCAAAACTTTTTCGCATCTCATGAAATTTTGTTTTTGTTTTTGTGGACCGGTATAGTTGACAGCTATATTTTAAAACGAACTCAACATGTCTTCAATTAACAAAGGCTTAATGATCGGGCTTGAAGATGTCAACCATATTTGGAGTTGAATACAGAAATCTATGGGTTTATAGTAATCACTGACGTGCCCGCCAAGGGTTGTAGTCTCGTTTGCAACTTTAATAATATCTCTAAGAAAAATACCTTTTAAATTTTGTTTGTACATGTTGTTTACCTATTTTTCCTCTCACAAACCTATTTCTGCTATAATTATGTTAAACTATGTACGTTATATAAGCAAAGTTCCTTGACGTTGACTAAGCCTTATTTAAAAGTTAGAACTTCTAAATATTTTCTTACAATCCTCGTCACATTGCGACATTTGCACGTACCTTCAAAGCACTTTCGTAAACATTCCCCTTAATGAGGGAGTACGATAAGCTCCTACTGACTTCTCTTAAAAAAGAAATAATCTGATTAATAAATGCCCTTTAGCATTTCAGACTCGCCCTTTTAAAAGAAGATTCCAGAGATAAAGAAAAATGTGGACAGAAGAACGATACCGCAAAAATCCACACAAAAGAATTCTTTACAAATTATTTTTATACAAAGTGAAGATTTGATAAAAAGCGTTTAATACGAAAATATGAAAGGGGCCTAATATGAGATGGCGAATGTTAAATACTTCGGAACAAATTATTTTTTACGAAAGAAACCAATAACAACATGCTCACAGATATTCATCAGGATTACACACATTTTTATGATATTCTGCTTGTCGTTTATTATCGTTAAGGGTAGCAAACGAGCATGTAGTCCACCTAATGGAAATTGACATTAGTAATCATTCCTAAGTACGATTAAAGTATACTCGAGGTTGACCTCAGATGCGTTGCTACCCCTAAGAACTAAGAAGTTCGCCTCGTTTGTAGCTTGAAAGTTTAGCTGTAGTTTGTAAGTGTAGCCGGCATCCATGCCTCTCCAAATCAAAATTCAAAAATTGCTTCATGGAGGATTTTGAGGGTGGCGGTGGTACCTTAGTATGTATTTTTAAATCAATCTCTATAAAGTTATCTAACCATCGTATCTATAAGTTTGACTTTCATTTATTAATATGACCTTAGTTACTTAGTATCACTTCTTGGATGAACTTACACTAAAAATACTCTTTTTCCAAACATGTATGGCGGGCACCGCCCCAAAGAAATTCCCAACTTCTAAAACTGTAATGCCGCACGAGCGGTTGCGATGACCAAGTCACAAGTAACGTCGCGTGCTCCGCAGCGTTATCAGCTGCGTACTCTGCGAAAAGTAATATAAATAAAAAAAAATATTTGTATATTTCCGTAATTGTATAGTTCGAAACCATAAATCAGATTATGATGAAATTGTATTACAAGGTTCTGAAGATGCTCGCGAGAGTTCTTGGCCCAAAAATCTATATAATATATGTATGAATCTATATAATATTTATCGTTCCTATTCATTTCTTTATACTTTAAATGGCTACGCAACGCACGGGTATAAGTAGTATAAAATAAACGCTGCGTATACGCTTTCGTATATAAGTTTGAATATCAGTGTGACGCAACGCTCCACGCGCCGCCCGACGCCGTGTGTGGATAAACGAGGCTTAAAACCACAGGAATTTACTACAGGCACTTTTATAACACTAGCGGATTTCAAATGTTCTTCTCAAAATCAATTTTAGAATGTACAAAGTTGTTCAGAATGAACAAAACAATGTTCATATTTTAGTAGTAAAATAACCTCACACGTTCTTTCTGTTAGTAACAAACATATATGCAAAATGTAATGGTTAACTCCGAGCTTGTTTCAATTTCGCAGAATTTCCTGAAACTGTTTTTGGAAGTGTTTTATTTGGATACAGCCGTGAGTGTACAGTTTCAATATTAGTTTAACTGTTCTCGTTACATTGTTGGTAAATTCTTCTTTCTCTAGCATGTTACATTATAATATTAATTTACTTTTTGCATTACTAACGTCAAACTGTCCAGCTGATGTAAAGTGGTCACTGCTGCCCGTTGACATTTGTGACGGTTCTATCGTACACGGAGAAGATTAAGGATGCGTTCATACGAGATGATAAGATGTTTTGGATAAACTTATTTAGCAGAGCTATATATAAGTTCAGCAGCAAATTTGAGTATAGATTGATCAAAAGTGCACCTTCAAATTTAGTTTAAAATAGCACATCATACATAACCATCTTATTATTATTCAATTTAAGATATTCAAATTTAAGATAATAATTATCTGGTTACTTTAATACAACAGTAAGTAAAATAAAGAACCCAAGAAATTAAACAAATCTGGATAGAAATATAATAATAGTCACAATAGATTTCTACAGAATTCCTCTTGAACATCAATAAGATAAGCGTGATTATATAACAATATAACAGAATACAGTATTTGATACGCACTAAATGTTCCATTAAAGGCCTGACCAGTACGACAGTCAAAGAAAACTCGCTAATAGGGTTTCATTATGACAAACCCTTGTACCCCAACCCCAGGTACCCAATGTTACGTGAAATACTTCGCACAAATCCGTACTGAAACATTATTAAGCCGGCTTCACGTTAGACCTCCATCAAAGTAGCCAAGTTGGGAATCAATCGAATAAATGTTGGAACTAGTTGGTAATCAAATATGAGTTTTGATAAAGGTCAGTAACGACTGGATAGACCTAAATGTGTTTAATTAGAATCCGAACTCACTGGTATATTTTTCCGACCTGGCCACATTTTAGGGTCCCACATATAAAGAGTGTCATAGGGACCTACTATTAAGACTCCATTATGCCTGTAATATATATAAAAAATTAACAGTTACATACTGTGTGTCATAATATATTATTCTATCAAGCTATAAGCAAATTACAATGTCAATTCTCATTTTCTTAATTCTTACGCGAACAACTTCGCTGGTGTTTGCTAGAATATACATATATAAACATTCATATTTATTATTATACATTCATTCTAGCTAAAACTTAAACTTAACCAAGGACGAGCGGTACAAAACGGTATTGGCCATTAAATTCGACCTTTGTAACACTCATCTTTAAGTTTAAAGGTAAGCCTTAATGAAATAAATAAAAATATGACGACCTTTAAAAATATTACGAGCTATAAAAATATACGATCTTTCTCTAGATCTTATTAATCCGGCTTAAGGTTTAAAATTAATAAAATACTTTCATTTTTTGATCCGTATTCAACTGATGTCGACTGAATTTAAAAGGGGATACAGAACGCAAAATAAACATTGAATAATACAGATAAACAGAATACTGCGAGCTGGGTAATTCTGTTAAATACATAGCTATTTAAATAACATAACAAGTAAAGTGGCGCCTAAAATCGGAGAGTCAAGTTCCACAGCCACGATAAAGAGTCGCGGAATAATCCCCGATCCATAAGCTAAAGGCTTTGGGAGGATTCCCTTCTGTACATTCATAACCTGATTTTCGTTAACATTTCTTTTCATTTCATTTATATGAATATCTTGAATTCTCTGTGTATTGAATACAATACGTAATAACGCTTGCTATGATTGCTACGAGATTCTACGAAGTGCTACGAAATACATCTATCTGCTACGATTCGCTGATTGTCGAGTGACTATTGCCTCTCCACAATCAGCGGAAACTTCGCCTACATATAATTATCAAAATATGAAGATATTTTAATTGTAATAATTAGTTACTTTTTTATTCTTTGGGAGGTGGTGTGACTCATATAGTACGACCGGAGACGCAACTACCCTTACAATCCTCCTTGAAAAAATCGTATGTTTTGATTTTGTCAACGCATTACAATATATGGCTATACACGGCTATACTTATGTACGAGGCGTATATCGTATATGTTGTCTTCAATATCAAGTGTGTTTGAAACGTGCTGGAAGTCGTTTATGATTGTTCAAGGGCGAAGTAACCATTTACCCTGAGATGGTCGCCATACCATGTTTACAGCCTTTAAACCATAAACTAAGATCCAAACTTTTAATAGAAATAGTCTACAAAAAAATGTCGTCAATTAAATCAAAATCTGGTAATTCAACTTTATTTGAACATCCCGTAATCCCGTAAATATCAACACACACAAAGAACTTGAACGCAAAACAAATATCTAAATTCATAATTTAGACAGCTGCCCGGTCCAGAATCAATCTGGGGCCATTTGCATGACAGGTCAGCATGGAGATCATTATGCAAAATGGGTCGTGAACACAATTCAACCAACACAAATGCCTATGAGCATACACGGCTTTTATATACATTAGCTGAGATCTCAGGTTCGAGAGCAACGGGAGTCGACTTACTACGAGGAAAACGGTTATCAACTTGACTACCTTTTCCAGCTTTTAATATGTTTTTGTCATCAGGTTATTGTAAGAAATATATTAAGATTCAAATTGTAGTCAAATAGCTAAGTGTTAATCACATTTCATGATGGAAAATCGTATTTTATCTAATGTATTTAGAGAATACATACGAGTATACAATAAAGAAGTGTTTTTTTTGTATATTGATTCAGATATAATAACTAACCATCAATATCAATATAACATAAAAATGTCGTTCGTCGTAATTATACTAAACATACAATGAAATTCCTTGTATATTAAAGGATAATATTAAATGATATTATTATAATGTTTTGATATTTTATAAATCCACTGGATATGTACAAAAATTAAATTAAAAATTTGATATCTGCAAGACAGATCGAAATTGGATCTCTTACTGTACTACGTTAGTCGTCTTATCAACAACTATACCCACAATTTAATTACTGCGAGCAAGCCTTAATTCCTCCCGAATTTTCCTAAAACGGACATCAAAGTAGGGGAAATAATCAGTGAAATGTCCGTCCAATCTAATTGGAAAGTATCACATAAATACTGTTCTTACGTCCCAAAGCGAATGAAGCGGACTAAAGACATTAAAAGGGTCGACCGTAAGCACAGGTGTGTAAAATCAAAGGCAGACAAAACAAAGAGTAAGTAAGTGTCCTGATACACTCGCTACTACTCTGTTATTAGTTCTACTTTTTCGCTACTTTTCGCTACTCGCTATTATTATTACTTAAAGATTTCCTTATTTTGTAATACTTCACCAACAATTTGCCAATTTTTAATTAACATTTTAAGGAATTTGCGGGATACAAATTATCACCCTACAAGACAAATAAAAACTGGTCTAGTGCGAGGACTCGTGCACCAAGGGTTCCGTAACATTGTCCATAAAAAATGGCAAAAAAATCACGCTTGTTGTTGTTGCTTTAATATTTTCTACTATAGCGGCAACATAAATACATAATCTGTAAAAATTTCAACTGTCTAACGATCACGATTATTGAGGTACAGCCTGGCGAGAGTCAGACGCACAGGGGGGTAATTGGGTCCCGTTTTTACCCTTTGGATAAGGAACACCAAAGATAAGTATCGCGCAAGATGCTTGTGATCACAATCCACTATCACAGGAGCAGTTTTGTGCATGCTTCCTTGCAATCAAAAAACTCAAGTTTAATAATGATGACTAATATATAGATTAAACTTAACTGTGAGATTCTTCTTCTATTTTAATTAAAAAATAACACAAAAAATGTAAATATCTTATTCACAATGTATTGTACGCGTACATATAAAATGCTTTGCCCTGAATGACTGACTGGCGGATCGACGCATAGCCTAAGCCGCTGGTAGTAGAGACCTGAAACTTGGAGTATGTGTTCTTTGTATGATGTAGGCATCTGATGAGAAAGAATTTTTCGAAATTCTTAAAATGAGGGCAATGGCCATGTAAAATGAGGGCGAAGTTTGTATGGAACAACGTGATTTTTTGTATAAATATACAATTTTGTCAAAAAAAAAATGTCATACCGTTCAAGAGCATGCGTCATTCTACGAATCAGTGCATCAGTTAAATCACCTATTATGTATATTATAATATAGAGTTTATTATAAATAATATGGTAATAAGATTGGCAAAATTACAAGTGGATACTGAAAATAACCGACCAAACTACTAAAACTCATTGCAAATGTTTATTTAGAGCAATGCAGTGTAATACTAAAGCGATCCCTCCTCCCATGTTTTGAATGAACTAGTTAGATCCAGACGAAACCAGTTTCCACTGCAAATTCAAATCCGAATCGTAACGTTCTACAAACTTTGCACGACTAGCGTAGAATGTATCCGATACACCAACAGTTTCTGAAAAAATACAGCCGAGTTTTACCGACTGTCTTCGCTTCAAAATCCCGTATTACTGAAATTTCGACGCAGGAATCCAATCAATTCACGCTTGTAACTCAAGTAATGATGGGCAATTACGTTCTCTCGCTATCCCGAAGCTTGTACACTTTTAAGTAAATTAACCTGTATCGATTTATTCCCCCGTGGAAGATATTCCTCAACAAATGCTTACTGATACAATTTAGAAACGAGGTTGAAACTCGTAAACGTAAATTTGGGCCTAAGCGGCTGAATGCCTTATACGTAAGCACTGAAGGCCGTCACATATTTAGAACGGGCAAAGCTTAGGGAACATTATATACACACAAAGGCTCGTACTACGACCACGGAAACATTTCACCTTTAGTCGCGGTAATTTGTACTTTGACTTCAGGAATTGAATCTGCAACGTGGAACGCCTTGTTTAACTTGAGGAATTAATTGTGTTCTACGAGGCGAATGCGAGGCAACCTTACTTCTAATTTAAGTCCTTTATTACCACGCTAAATCCTTGTACGTTTATGGAAATTGTGAAACAGATCGTAACAAATGTTGTAGGATCACTCGGACGGTTATCTGGCTAAAGGATATGGAAAAGGGACCAATAAAATATGCAGATTTGACTGCGGCCGTATTTTTCTCAGTGTAATCTGCATTATTCAGGCTTTGTCACGAACTTCGACAGTTTAACAGCGTTTATCTCTCGCCTTGCAAATTGAGCTACGACTTAAAGACAAACGGGAGTCACTTTCATTACCATAATGGACCTCGGCCGATTCTTTGTTGGTGAGCCGAGGATGAATTGGAGCTGACGTTTACTAAGAATCGATTTTTGTATTCAGATACTAGTGGTATAAAACTCCTTGTTTTGCAATTCAACTAGTCCAATTTTCCTATTACATACATATAGATGGATTGTTTATATTTTTTGTAATTTTTGATACAATACATTTTGGAGGATTTCGGCAAGACATTACTTTCATTACATTTGAGTCATATTTATTTTCTTTAAATTTCTTGGTATATGATTGTTTATTTTCGTCCTCCAATCAGTAAAAAAACACATTAAAAATTCTCTAGACCATCTCAGTCCTGAGGAGTAGCTTTTAACAAATCCAAGGCCAACTACTACTAAAACATATTAGGTATATCTGAGGTTTATTAGAAATTCAAGGGCAACAGTGACTTACCAACAGAAGACTGCCTAACTTGCTAAATCTATACTACAAAGAGAAATATTATTGCAGTAATGCAGTTGTTTAAAAATCTCTGGAGTACGACATAAATATAACGTTTCCATATTTATACGGCATTACACTAACGGGCTAAGGAACGGAGTGTCCAGTAGAGCAAAACTAATCGCTGATAGAGTGGGCACGCTCGAACCATTCCACTATAGATTTGGTACATTCGGACTTTTAAAGGAAATGTTATTATGAAAGTATATTACACACTACTTTACAACAGATTTATGGCGTATACGTGTACCTACTTTACAACTTTACTTAAGTAGGTACTAGTTATTTAGTTAGTATGTATTTTCACTATTGTAAATACAACGTGAAAGAATAATTCGGTAAATCTTCCAATCGATTGTATTGAATTATTAAACTAAATGCTAAAGTTATGTGTTTTATGCCCTGTTAGTATAGAAGTATTGGTGTGTTAGGTATGTTTCATATTGAATATACCCTAAGAGTGCGCATCCCATAAAAAGTCCATCCACGTTTCCTCGCTCCAGTAAAAAAAACATTGTCCCAAACGTTCGGGGCGACGAAAAAATTTAATGTTCAGCCTGAACTCGTTATTAAGGTCTTAATAAAAATGAAACGGAAGAGCTGGTAAAGTGGCTAAAAACATTGAATCTCAGATTTGTCGCAAAAAATGTGACAAGTCATCAAATCTACATATTTTATTAGTCTCCCTCCGAGTCCGACCCTCCGGCGGCCAGGCCTCCTCTATAATAGGGTTGTCGGACGATCGTTTAAATATGTCGATGATAGGCTTCAAATATAAATCGCCATTTTTGTGAGAAACTCGATGTAAAAGTAAGCTCTTTTTATTTCTTGATTTTAAGTATGCCTGTCGTAATGAACAATTAATAACTTTTCAGCCAATTTGACACATTAAGAATTGTTGATAGGTCAATTTTTAACTCTAAAACAACCAGACTTAAAAATCACAAACGGCTCAAACCAGATTACAGATGTACATTTTTTATTTCTTATATAATAATTAAAACACTAATATTAATAATGCAATCTCCTCTATAGCTTAGTGTATCTAAGTAGGCTGTAGTGATACAAAGTGATTAAATACATGCAGCAAACATTCTGATAACGTTCGCAAAACCATAACATGCAGCCACTGAAAGCAAAAACAACATACAAGCCATGTGCATTTATGTGTAATGTTTAATCAATGGTTATCATTTAATCAATCAAATAGGTATAAAGGTTGCAAACGAGCATTCAGTCCACCAGATGGTAAATACGAGTAGTCACTGCCGCCAATGAATGCCGCCAGTAATCATTCCCGAATACGATTAAATCATACCTGATTTTTATCACAGATGCGTTGCTATCCCTGAGAACTAAGATGTTCGCCACGTGTATAAGTATGGCCGGCAACCATGCCTCTCCAAATAAAAACACAATAATTTGCTTTACGGAGGATTATGAGGGTGGCGGTGGTACCTCCCCGGTCGAAATACATGAATACTACCACCCTCAAAATCTTATAGTCTTACGTGAAGCAATTATTGTGTTACACTTTTGGAAAGTCGTAGTTACTGAACATAGTTCCACCCGAAGCGAATATCATCCTCTGTTCTCAAGAGTAGCAATGCGGTTTTGGTCAAACTCAGATACAATTCAGTTGCTCATGAGGTTTGCAATTTTTGAGTTTGCAAGGACTCAAATTGCAAAAGCATTCTCTTCCGCTTCTTTCATATGATAAATAAAACATTTTTATGTTATAATCATTTAAAATTTAATTTATTACATCGATAACAAGAATATTCATCTAGTAAGGACATCGCTGTCCAATATTATAGGAGTTTCAAATAGGTATCGGCTGCGACTGCGGCGACACTTCATAAAGAGCACTTTTATATTGACGCCTTTTATTTATGTGCCCTTTCATTTCTTCGACCCTTTTAGGTTATAGCAAAAAATATAGGTTTTAATTAACGCTTCTCTTTATCTCATATATCAGTGAGAGGTATAGGCAAATCAATTATGAATATACAATTAGAATTTTAGCCGTCTAATATTACCTTGTTATTGCTAACTTATTAATAACCACTTATCATAATAGTCTACCCCTTACAAGTCCACTAATCAAGGCAAAACTGATTAACTGACCGACATATCAACGCGCAGCCGAAACTATTGTACCTAGAAATTTGAAATTTGGAACAGAGGTTCCTTTCATGATCTAAGTGAGCACTAAGAAAGGATTTTTCGAAATTCTACGTGGACGCAGTCGCCAGCAAAAGCTAGTAATAGATATTATTTTAGAATCTAAAGTTGGCTAAATCAGGCATGTGCGTCATGCCGTGCCTAATATAACAATTGCCTTGTCATTTTATTAACACACTTTCGACGCATTACCAGATGTATCATTTTTGCGATAGAATTAAATTGGGATATAAAATATTCGTTTTTTTTTAATAATGTGTATTTACGTTTAAATAGGCAATAAGGTGCATTACAAACCGAAAGTTTGATTTATTTTTATTTATTATATTTATAAAACAATTTTAGACAGTGGTATGTCTGTAATACAAATAAATACTGAAATTTCAATAAAACTGTTACGAATTAAAGAGTTTGGATAAATTATTCATATGACGGCGGAAGATTACTACGGGTTCGCATTTGCGCGGAACAGCGCTCCGTGCTTGATACACGACCGAATGATGTCACTTACTCAACTTAAAGTACAAAGAACGCAATAAGTATGGTTTGTTTTTTACTACTTTATGTAAACGATTGAGCTAAAATTTGGCGCATCTATGGTTCCCATACCAATTAACTCATATATTACTGATAGGTATAGAGAAACTTGATATGATTTGTTTTTAGGCTACCTTAAGGTACTACGTACTTCGTACGTACGTCCTATTTTAAAATAGTTATAAAATTTAGTTAACAAATGTTATATGCATTAAAAGTTTATGGTACTTGGTGTCTATGTTATATTGTTAATCTCTGTAATACCAATAACTTGCAAGAATTAAAGAGTTAGGATAAATTATTGATATGCTGACGGAAGATTTCTGGGGGTTCTCGTTTACGCGGAACAGTGCTCCGTGCTTGGTACGTGACCGAATGATGTCACTTACTCAACTTAAAGTACAAAGAACGCAATAAGTATAAGTTGTGGCGCTGGTGAAAGTGGAAGAAGCTAGGCAAGTATGTCAGAACCGTGCCATCTGGCACTCGATACTCTCTGCCTACCCCTTTAGGGTTTTGGCGTGAAGATATGTATGTATGTATGTGGCGCTGGTTTTTAACTGCTTTACATGATATAATTATTATAACCTGAATTTTATGTAGATGTAAGAGAATTTTTAAGTTAAATTTGATTCACTGCCTAACGATTGAATGAAATTTGGCGCATGCATGGTTTTCATAACAATCAACTTATATTTTACTGATAGGTATAAAGAAACGACTTACTAGTATACAAATAAGGTTTCAACCAACTAACTAGAAACACTTACATTGCAACACAAGTCATATCGTTATTTAACATTTATCGTTATATGCATTAAAAGTTTTTTTTTTTTACTGTACTTAGTGTTTATTTTAGATTATTGATCTCTGTAATACCAATAAATTGCAAGAATTAAAGAGTTACGATAAATTATTCATATGACGAAAAGATTTCTGGGAGTTTGCGTTTGCGCGGAACAGCGCTCCGTGCTTGGTATGTGACCGAATGATGTCACTTACTCAACTTAAAGCACAAGGGACGCAATAAATGTGGTTGTAGCGCTTGTTTTTAAGTGTTTAATATGATATAATTATAACCTGAATTTTATGTAGATGTAAGAGAATTTTTAAGTTAAATTTGATTTACTGCCTAACGATTGAATGAAATTTGGCGCATGCATGGTTTTCATAACAATCAACTTATATTTTACTGATAGGTATA
>DWNR01003664.1:0-11572 GCA_018250455.1 Polygonus leo | reverse complement strand
CCCTCATAATCCTCTGTGAAGCAATTTATTGTGTTTCGGTTTGGAGAGGCGTGGTTGCCGGCTATACTTACAAACGACGCGAAAATCTCTCTCTCTTAGTCCTCACGGGTAGTAACGCATTTGTGGTCAACCTTGGGTCAATCGTACTCGGGGATGATTGCTAATGTCCATGGGCGGCAGTGACCACTTACTATCAGGTGGATTGAATGCTCGTTTGCTACCTTTATGCAATAAAAAAAATTGTTCGACCGCGTTGGCACCGACGTCTACCTCAACCTTCTCCTTCGTGAAGAAAGTGTTTGGTTCTAAAGAGACGTGGATGCCGGGAATACCTACAGACTATGCGAATCTGTGGTCAACCATTCAATAGACATGGGATTGGTTACAAATGTCCATTGGCGGCAGTAAACAATCTTTATGTCACAAAACAATTGAAATTACAATTTGCTTTTTTTGCGCTGCGACTATTTTCTTCAGAGTTGTTACAGCCTGTTAAAAATTACTAAAATTTGTTTTTTTATTTATTTTCGTGACTAGGGTGATTGCAATGGCTGACAGGGGCGGATAAACCATACAGCAGGAGAATCTAGTAAATACAGGCCCTGTGCTTATGGGGGCCCCGCGCATGTTGTTGAATAGGTAACCAACTGCAGTCGGAAGTAATGCGGTAATGCGGAAGTGGGAGGCAGTACATTTACGTCCAAAAATTGGATTTTAATATATTTATATAATAATATCCTAGATTGTGACAATATTCGCCAGGATTATCGTGATATATCGAGGATAAAATCGTGTTTGAGTAGAGCAAATTAGAAAGCTACTTTAGGTAGGCTTAAGCCACATAAATCGGTACGCAGTAATTAAGCCAGGCACTCATCCGCGCGGCAAATCTACGCCAGATTATATTAGACTGCGATGGCTGCCTACGACTTGTAATAAATGAAATGGGGCTGACGTTTTATTGGCTTATTTTTTTACATCCATAAGTCTTTTCAGTGTGCTGGACGTAAATCTGTGTTACTCCTGCGTCAATTTATTTCTTCAAAAAATATATTTTTAAAAGCAGTTATGCGGAAGTAGTAGATTTTCTAGACGGTCTAAAGTTATAAAGTGTAACTATAAAGGAAAAAAAATGATTTTTCAGAAACAACGCGTTACATTTATATCCAAAAAATTGGTTTAAATTTTGTCCGTATTATGCGATAAACTGGTAACAATTTGTGGGAAATTCCCTCATTTAACTTTTATTACTTTACAATGTATTGCTTTTGATAAAAACTATCTTCAAAGCATATTCTAGTAGAGCAAATTAGAAAGCTCCTTTACGTAGGCATAAGCCACATAAATCGATATGCAGTAATTAAGCCAGGCACTCAGCCTCGCGGCAAATCTACGCCAGATTATATTAGACTGCGATGGCTGCCTACGACTTCTACGAATTCAAATGGGATTGACGTTTTATTGTTTATTTGTAAATGCGTAATGTATTGCTTCATTTGTTTTAATAGGTTAAACTCTATAACGTATTAAAACTTCAATAGTTAGTGCTTATGTAGATCAAACAACGTTTGTCTCTAAAATTTGATACAAACACAAGATTAAATGTATTAATTCATTTGGTTATTTTTTTTAAATAAAATAATTTTATATTTTTAAATAAACAGGTACCTAAATGTAACTAAAAACTCACGTTGTTTTATTTCGCCATCGCATCGCTCAAACTACTGGCATAATATTTTCATGTAAATTCACCAGATTAACCAAGACTTTCTTTTATTTTTCCTTCGTTTACCCTCTTTAAAAAAACAGTAATAGTAATATTAACTTGCAGTAAACTACAGCATTTATCTCAGCAGTGAAGTTCATCAGTACCCCATGATCGAGATACTTCCGCGAAACTAAAATAGATCACAGCTACCCTCGATTGGGATAAAAGAAAGTACAAAAGCATTCCACTGTTTACGTACAGGAGATCCGATCGAATCGAATCGATTTGAATCCGCAAACCGAATCGAATGATGAAAGAAGACTATAAAACATCAATCGCAACCGAAATCGTTATGTCAATTTATAGAGGTAATTGATTGATATGTTAATGGGATATTGACAGTTGTTGTAGATACGGCAATTGATTGATTTTTTTGAAGAAGATTAATTGTCGATGTATTGTTTCCGGTTGAATCAAATACAGTCTGTTCATGGGATATTTATGATATTATGATTATTGGTTTATCATTAACTGGATATCGATTGTTTGATTACGATTTTCGAAGCGTAAGTAGTTTTTAGGGTTCCGTACCAAAAGGGCAAGAACGGGACTGTTATTGATACTCCGCTGTCCGACTGTCTGTTTGTCTGTCTGTCTCTTACCAGGCTGTATATGTCAGGCATCTTGTATCTCATGAGATAGCATGATCTAGCTCTAGCACGATTCCTGAATCGTGCTAGAGCTAGATAGTTGAAAATTTTACATTTGATGTATTTCTGTTGCCAGTATAATAACAAATACTTAAAGCTATAAAATAAATATTTAAGTGGGGCTCCCATACAACAAACGTCATTTTTTGCCGTTTTTTTATAGGAACATTTCGTGTGCAAGTCCGACTCGCACTTGGCCGGTCTTTTTTTCAAAATACTACGTTTTATATAGTATTCTTGTCTTTCTTCAGACAAGAGCGGTTGTCGGTTATACTTAAACATGAATCCTAGTCTTGGGTGGCAAAGAATTTGGTGCTTATTTTAGATCTCCATGGGTGGCAGTGACTGCTTAATCAGGTGAACTACAATATCGTTCGCTACTAATAAGAGATAGTCAATACTAAGTTCTTGAATACCAAGAGCCAGAATCTTATCAGAAGTTCTTTTTCCTTGCATTGCTTTAGGGAACCTGGGACGAAGTTCGTCTCATATTTTGCATGTCAGGTACATGCAAAATATGAGACGAACTTCGTTTAAAGGCTAGCGCGGGTCCAAATGATGTGTCTAAACGAACTTCATCCTTGGGAGGAGTCCTTATAATGTCTGTACTTCTATATGACAAGCCCGTTATAGCTTATATTTATCTTAACCTACACTTACCGAGTAAAATAAACCTGCTATACTCATAACGCAACATTAGGAATAACTGTGCCAGGGAACCCTAGTAGGTAAGCACAATGAACTTGTCTGCCACGTCTTTAGTGACCCAGGGACATACATGCGACGTATACACAAAAACCCAAACCCAAAACAGAAATCCAAATCCATTATTCAGTTCCTGGCACAGGGAACTTGTCTGTCACGTCTTTTGTGACCCAGAGACATACAGGCGACGTATACACAAAAACCCAAATCCAAAACAGAAATCCAAATCCATTATTCAGTTCCTGGCACAGGGAACTTGTCTGCCACGTCTTTAGTGACCCAGGGATATACAGGCGACGTATACACAAAAACCTAAACCCCGAAAAGAAATCCAAATCCATTATTCAGATTTTTGTCTGATTGGGACTCGAACTCGGACCGATTACTACTCACGTTGTCGTCTCGGAATGAAATTGTTTCGAATTACGATGTCGCCATATTTACCATACTTTCAAATCACTAATTGCCAGGTGGTAAAACTCATGTAGTTCAATCGGGGAGGTACCACCGCCACCTTCATAATCCTCCGTGAAGCAATTCTTGTGTTTCGGTTTGGAGGCGTGGTTGCCCGCTATCTTAAACGCGAGGCGAACATCTTAGTCCTCAAGAATAGCAACGCATCTGTGGTCAACCTCATTACGATTTAATCGTACTCGGGGATAATCACTTATGTCTATGGGTGGCAGTGACCACTTATCATCAGATGGACTGCATGCTCGTTTGCTACCTTAACACAATAAATAAAAAACAGATTTTTCTGACTGAGACTGGGATCGGTATGAAATTGTATCGTATTACGATGTCGCCATATTTACAGGTCTTTCAAATCACTAATTGCATAGTAGGCGAATAAGTAATACTTACACAGATAATCTGTATGCAAATGTTTGTCACTTAAAGCTATTTGCTTATACCGTCTGTTAGTTCGTGTAATGAACAAATGCCATTCTCTTGCACAATAGGTTAGTAGTTTCATTTAGGTGGGCTTTGCTTCCGAAATCTAAATAAAAATTATCATTGTTATAGGTGTAACGCGTACTAAACTGAGTGATTGAAGCTTAAAAGGGATTATGATTTTAGTTTTTTTTTTGAGTAATTGAAGTAATAAATGAGAATGTGAACAACGTTTGCTGGGTCAGCTAGTATTATTATGAAAGTTATGTTATCACAACATCATTTCTTTGTACTGACCCTAAACTTATTGTGCGCGTCCGATCTGCACTTCAGCGATTTTTTGTTTATTTTTTTTATATTAAAAAGAAATTTAAATGTAAGATACATTTGTGTGCGGTCTACCTAACTAATTAAGGCACCTTACACTCTTACAGAACGGGTGCTAAGTGCCTCTAAATTGTTGAAACAATGTTTGTGCATTCTTTGGTATTCGCCCTATAACTAATTGTATGTTATACAACACACACAGACATTGATATACAACCGTATAGCTGTACCTACTCTTTGGAGAAATTCTTCGTTAATTTTGTTTTCGTTAAGTTGGTGCAGAATTTAATTTTATTTCTACACAAATCTAACGAAACCATTAGAGGAGGCATTTGCCGCCTGTACTTGGTGGCACAGCATTTGTCTTATGCCCTCTTAATCCAATGTTTTTCGCTATCGTCTTCAGGATATCATGTAAAAGAGTTAACAATATCAAAATTGTTTTTTGAATACACCTTTGTTATTGGAAATGGTAGTACCACTTTCAATTTGAAAAAAACATCCATAAAGATGTTAAAAATAGAATGTAAACATATTTAAAGTTAGTTTTAATTTTTAAACCGGTCAATCATATAAGGATCACATAATACGTAGGGCTTAAGTAGACACGATGATATCTATTAAACGAGGTCGCAATACAGACAAGAGCGCATATACTAAGCTGTCCTACATCCTTAATGAGTAGGGTCTATATACTGTGCTCTCAGAACTGGAGCCCCAAATGTGACCTGATTTCCATGTGTAAGGCGGTTGGAACTAGATCTAGACCAATCTAAGACGTAGGCCTAATCGAATAATCTCAGCTTCGCTGTGAAGACGGTGGCATTGAGGGTTCATTAAAGTCAATAAACGAGGCTGTTAAAAATAATAATTGCCAATTGTGGAATTCACATCGATATACCTGAGGTGGTACCTTCTGTGATTAATGTTAAAGGGTACTTCAGAAACTTTTTTCTTTGTTAGTAGGGATTTAACTACTAAATGATGTAATTTACATTTAAGTTGACACTAGCATCCATGGACGCCGGATCCATGAAAGCAGTGATAGCCTAGTGGTTGAGAATCCGACCTTTCACACGGGGGTCCGGGTTCGAATCCCAGCACGCACCTCTAATTTTCAAATTATGTCCGTATTTAATCTTAAATTATCATTCGCTTTTCGGTGAAGGAAAACATCGTGAGGAAACCTGCATGCCCAAGAGATTAAAAAAAAATCTCAAGTGAGTGTGATACCAATTCGCTCTTGGCCAGCGCAGTGGACTATGGCCTTTTCGTTGTGAGAGGAGACTCGTGCCCAGCAGTGGTACAATAATGGGTTGTGATGATCATCCATGGACACGTATAAAAATCATGCACATACGAGTAGAATTGAGGTTTTCTTTGAGGTCGACCACAGATGCATTGCCACCATGATGTAGATATAGAGAGATGGTTGTCACTTGTATAAGACTGCCTAGGAACCTTGCCTACCCAAATATAACATATAAACATGAAAATTTAAAGGTATAATTTATAATTTATTTATTGATCGTGTGCTATCTAAAGGAGGTGTCAAGAGTCTCCGAAATCGGCGTGTTTGTATGAGGAGTTATGAAAGTGGAAGAAGCTAGGCAAGTACGTCAGAACCATGCCATTTGGCACTCGATACTCTCTGCGTACCCCGTTAGGGATTTGGCGTGAAAATGTGTGTGTGTGTGTGTGTGTGTATAATTTATAACGACCTAATTTATTATAGTTAAAGAAAAATATCGTGAGGCAAGCTAGTTAGGTTCACTAGCTAGTGTACCATATAACAGGATGGGCTATAGGCTTAATCGTTTAAAGTAATAAATAGCAGAGCTTATCACTATGTATACTTTATAAAATTGGAACAGGGGTGGTGAAAATGCCTATAAAGTCAAATAAGATTGCTAGTAGTTCAACAGGAGGTGTAGAAGGGCGGTGATGGTAACCGGCTTATCTTCATATCTTCTGTAAAACAATTTCGTGTTTCGATTTTGGAGAGCTACTATGGGTGCCGGCTATTCGTTTACGCGTGGCTAAAATTTAAGTCCTCTAGGGTTAAACGTATCGGTGGTCAACTTGAGGAACAATTAAATTGTAGGCGTTTGATTACCACTTTCCAGGTGGTAGAACTCATGTAGTTCGACTAGGGAGGTACCACCGCCACCCTCATAATTCTCCGTGAAGCAATTTATTGTGTTTCGGTATGGAGAGGTCTGGATGCCGGCTATACTTAAACGCGAGGCGAACATCTTAGTCCTCAGATCATCCTATGATCAAACTTAGGTGTGGCTCAATCGTGCTTAAGGATGATTACTGATGTCCATGGGCGTCAGTAGCCACTTACCATCAGGTGGACTGCATACTCGTTTGCTACCTTTACACAATAAAAAAAAAATTAATCACAAAAGGTACCACCTCAGGTGGTGGTGGTAGAACTCATGTAGTTCGACCGGGGAGGTACCACAGCCACTCTCATAATTCTTCGTGAAGCAATTTATTGTGTTTCGGCTTGGAGAGGCGTGGTTGCCGGCTATACTTAAACGCGAGGCGACCGTCTTAGTCCTCGGCGGTAGCAACGCATCTGTGATCATACTTAGGTATGACATCGTACTTGAGGATGATTACTGATGTCCATGGGCGGCAGTGACCACTTACCATGACGTGGACTGCATGCTCCATTGCTACCTTTACACAATAAAAAAATACCAATCCCTTTAGGTGTACCAGAAGCTAGTTTACCACATTTATATTATAACAATACGCAAGGTCTGTCTTCGTCCCCTCCAATGCCCTAATTCCTCCAATGTCGGTGTCTAAAGGTACTTGATCTAGAACAATCTCGCAGAGTACTGGTATAGTCAAACAATTTAAACTGCCGGCATTGCTCTACAATACGAGACGGTCAATTGAATAACGATTTTAATCTGTAGTGGACAGGGGTTCGGAATAGGGAGGTTCAGGTTATTATCGATAATTTAAAACAAACAAGTGGCCACCGAAACCCAGTCCCTTTAGAGAATAGTAGAATCTCAAGAAAGACTAGGTAACATAGCTTTAAGAAGTAACAACTTTTTAAGCAATAGCTTTTAAGCATGATTCTTTGATATTTCTTCATTCTGTTTGTAGTTCTATTTCATTTCGCTTGTTTTGAAAAATGAAGAGAGTGAATTTTGACACTGCGCGTTCAAATTACACCGATATATAAATCGACATCATAAAGTTGATTAGTATTTAAGATTTGAAAATTAAATGACATGCTTCTTCTTCTTCTTGTGCCACTCCAATCATTGAAGTTTAGCAGACAGCTCGCTGTCCACTCGCGGATTTTTCGGAGCCAATATTTAGATCTCCTTCTGACTTTCCTTTTTCCTAGTTTTTTTCCCATAAATATCGTTTGGACGTGTCTATATCGTCGTTGTCGTCGTTGTAGTTATCGTTGCGGATGATATAACCTAGGTTAGAAAATTTTCTCCTCTTGGACTTTTTTAGTAGATTGCGGCCTTTTTGCACTCATCTCAAAATTTCTTCATAAGTCTTTTATGTCCAGCTTATACCCATTATACATCTGTATAACCACTTCTCTATACACTTCTTCAGGTCTTCCTTCAGAGTCTATGACTCACATCCTATATATATTTTATACCGATATCGATAATCACATCACTAGCTGTCAAGATTAGTGCAGAGAACAACAAATCGCTCAGTACACTCCGTCACCTTGGCGCACTTTGCTGATGCGGGAGACGTGCTATTACACTGATACCTATATTGTGTACTAACAATACACAAATGACAAATTACAATAATTAAGTAGTGATTATTTCCATAGGACAATAATTACGAATATGTCTAGCGATACTGCTAGACATATTCGTAATTAGTAGGATTTAGGCCATAGTTCATCGCTGGGCAAGTGCGAATTAGTAAACATCACACTTCCTTGAGATTTTGTTTCACGATCTCTTACGACCGGTTTCAATAACTTATCTCTTCCTCGCTGGAAGTAAAATACCTACCATTATTAGGTTCTTGTCATTTTTTTCCTAATTTAAACAACTATATAAACAACAATAAAAAGGACGAACCTATGTATAATATTGATGAGTAAATTGACAGATACACACCAAAGGTCGCTATTTTAACTTAGGTTTTTATAACCGGGCGTTAGGCGTGTCGGTCCATGACTAACAGTGACCATTTGTCATCAGATAGACTACAGGCTCGTTTCCTAGCCTTATACTATAAAAATATCTTAAAGGTAATTGTTATTACCGATCAGGATGAATTATTTTGGTTAAATAACTGAAGTATTCAATGAATCTCTGGAGGCAAATAGTTGGTAGGACTTTGATCTATAGTAAGTGATCCATGGACATTTGTAAACAAGGCCAAGATTGGTTGAATCGTAACGAAGTTTAAACAGAGAGGCGTTGCTATTCCAGAGGGCTTAGATTTTCACCACGTGTATAAGTATATCCGGCAATCATGCCTCTCCAAAACCCAAATTTTGTTTCAGAACAGACTCCGACTGGACTGTTCATGCAAATGAAGTAATATGGAGAATCAGTTCTAAACAGGTCAAGATGTCAAGTAAAATAAATATAAAACACCGATTAAAGAACCTCTTCATTTTTTAAAGCCGTTAATTTTCACTTTGCAACACTTCAGAATAAAATAAACAAACAGGAAACCAATCGCACTAAACGCACCCACAGTCCAGTTTACAATACAAATAACATTTTATATGTTATCCCAAATAGAAAAACACATAAAACCGGAGTTTGGCGACTAACGACGTCGTTTGGGAATTATTTTTTGTTGCAACATCGGACGTAAAAACTAATGGAGCGATATAATTACTGGAAAACTATAAAGTGAAGTCACTTTTAGTGGATTAATTCCGGTCGAATTCGGGAGCCCCCGTCAACATTAATAAAATTATCTTTACTACTGCGCCCGCGCATATTCCGGTTGGATCGGAATTATTTAAAGATTTTTTATGTCATCCCGTACGATTCCTGTTTCGAAACTCCTGCAGACTTCTCTTTACGTAACTTATTTTAGTACGTGAGAGCAAAATCGGTCATACTAATTTCCCATATTCAACATAATTCATTTGATCATGGAGAAGTTAAGTTTAGGCCATGGTTGCACCTGAAGAAAATATTTTACCAATAGAGAAGCCACGAAAACAGGTTCTTAAAACTAACATTTATAAGAGCTTGTGAGTGAATGACTTCTTTATTTATTTATTTACGGTACAACCCTATTACACTAATCAACTAAAAATGGCCAAAATTAAGAATTACGCTTAAATAAGATTCAATCACATTAAGTAGAATGAAAATTTGCAATTTCCTTAAAGTGTAAGTTCTACAGTTTTTGAGTGCTACTCCCACTGCTGGGCACTGATCTCCTCTCACAATGAGAAGGATTTAGGCCATAGTCCACTGCGCTGGCCAAGTACGAATTGGCGAACTTCAAACACACTCTTGAGATTTTTGATTAAACTAAAAACAATAATAGGCACCTTAGGTATTTAAAGAATTTGCGGCTTTAGATTTTTTATCATTGGATAATCCTTATTCCGTACAGGGGATTTGTTTAAGCAAAAATACATAGTTAATAGAGTAAGTAGGCGTTGAAGCTCTTTGCTTTGTAGCCAGTTACTTTTTTTGAGAAAATGTATGCTATTTTCAGAATTAGAATCAGAATTCTAATTCTGATATTTAACAAAATGATCGAGTTATGTTGGTTTGTTTAAAAGGAAAATCCGTAATGATTGCAATTCTCGTGGGTTTGACCACAAACGGCATGCCAAGGGCCATCAAACGTTCTGAGAAAACAGATCGGTACAATTGCATTCGATTAAAACGATCACAAGACAATTGAAGAGGCAACTGATGTAAAGTAGACGACATAATCATATATGTCATTAAAAATACAACAATGAAATAATAATAAAAAATGATTATTTAAATTAAATTTCGGTTTACTGGACCATTGGTGCGGATTGCACTCGCTAATTGCGCGAAGAAAAACTTCAAACATTTGTAAGATATTAAAAAAAATAATAAGACCTTATTTGAATATAACCCTTTATGTGTGATTTACAATTTAGGTACAAATAGATTCAGTGATTTTTCAAAGCTTGAAATATGCTTAAATATGGAATATGCTGAATATTTATCTCTTTCAAAATATATTTATTGTCAATTATTAAGCTTGTTTAATAAATAACCGACATAAATATGTAAGTCAGGTTTATGGCAAATCATTTTTAATTTGTATGAATACGCTTTTTTCTTAACAAAATTGATCGTAAAGTAGTAAGTAAAGCGTTACTTTAATGCAGTTGACAGAGAATTCGCTTAACAAAAGAAAATAAATCTTTAATTGTATCGGATTTGCACTGAATACCAACAAATGGTATTGTGACCAATTATTTTAATAAAATTAATTTAATTTAATTTAAATACTAAGATTCTTCTTGTAGCGGGAATATATAATCTGTGCAAAATTTCAAGCATACATACATACCTATTACGGTTGATGAGATACATCTGTGACAGACAGATGGAAAACGAACACTTAGTAATATAGACCTATTATTAATACGTTTATTATAGCTTCATGTCAACAAGGTGAAGACAAGTCTATGGATAGTGCATAAGTCACTTTAGCGTACCGAGTTGTAGGGTCAATACTACGATTATGTTGAGACTTTATTGATCAAGATTAAGAAGAGAGATACGCTATAAAATCAGATAAATTACAGACCATATATTTGCATTCTTAGTACAGACTTACCGGTACATTAAATACAAGTGTAACTGTACTGTAGTAGCATCGGTACATGATTTCTATCTGATTTTGCTGCTCATCTGTACTGCTTCTAAACAATTTTTACTTATAAAAGGTATGTTACAACTTGTTTCGTCAGGTGTTAGAATGTCTACCGTTTAACCGGAGGTATTAATGCCACCCTCATCTTGCGTAAAATAATTCTTGTGTTTTGGTTTGGAGAGGTGTGGTCGTCGGCTATCAACGCCTCTATGTCTTAGGTATGATTTCATCGTACTTAAGGATGATTACTTTTACTATAGGTAGACTGCACGCTGAGTTACAACAGTTACACGATTAAAATTGTTGAATAATTATAAATTTATAAAGTAGATTATAGGTATCTTTGTAAACCTTTCGTTTCTAAGTGTATTTATAA
>DWNR01003663.1:0-11572 GCA_018250455.1 Polygonus leo | reverse complement strand
CAAACCGGTTGAAAAGGCTACTAGCCCGGTCAAAGTCGACGACAAAGAACCCAGCAAAGACAAACCGGATGAGAAAGCTCCTAGCCCGGTTAAAGTCGACTATAGAGAACCCAGCAAAGACAAACCGGATGACAAGGCTCCTAGCCCGGTTGAAGTCGACGATAAAGAACCTAGCAAGGACAAACCGGATGAAAAGGCTCCTAGCCCGGTTCAACCTATCGACAAAGAAGCAAGCAAAGACAAACCGGATGAAAAGCCTCCTAGCCTGGTCAAAGTCGACGACAAAGAACCCGGCAAATACAAACCAGATGAGAAAGCTACTAGCCCGGTTAAAGTCGACGACAAAGAACCCAGCAAAGACAAACCGGATGAGAAGGCTCCTAGCCCGATCAAAGTCGACGACAAAGAACCCAGCAAAGACCAACCAGATGAGAAAGCTACTCGCCCGATAAAAGTCGACGACAGAGAACCCAGCAAAGACAAATCGGATGAGAAGACTTCTACCCCGGTTCAACCTATCGACAAAGAACCAAGCAAAGACAAACCGGAAGACAAGGCGCCTAGCCCAGTCAAAGTTGACGACAAGGAACCAAGTAAAGACAAACCGGATGACAAGGTTCCTAGCTCGGTCAAAGCCGACGATAAGGAACTCAGCAAAGACAAACCGGATGACAA
Organism: Polygonus leo; assembly: GCA_018250455.1. NCBI lineage: Eukaryota > Metazoa > Arthropoda > Insecta > Lepidoptera > Hesperiidae > Polygonus > Polygonus leo. The sequence continues at coordinate 10,897 of DWNR01003663.1, read as the reverse complement.
AGCCCCAAGCCCGGTTCAATCTGCTCCAGAGGCTCTAAGCCCAGTTGAAGTCGACGAAAAGGAACCCAGCAAAGACAAATCGGTTGAAAAGGCTCCAAGCCCGGACAAAGTCGATGACAAAGAACCCAGCAAAGAGAAACCAGGTGACAAGGTCCCACGTCCGGTTCAACCTGCTCCAGAGGCTCTAAGTCCTGTTAAAGTCGACGACAAGAAACCCAGCAAAGATAAACCGGACGACAAGGCTCCGAGCCCGGTCAAAGTCGATGACAAAGAACCCAGCATAGAGAAACCAGGCGACAAGGCCCCAAGCCCGGTTCAACCTGCTCCAGATGCTCTGAGTCCAATTAAAGTCGATGACAAAGAACCCAGCAAAGACAAAGTAGGTGATAAAGTTCCTAGCCTGTCTAAACCCGAAGAAAAGTCTGTTAGCCCAGTGGAACCAAAAGACAAAAAGGACGACAAGATACCTATCTTGGATGAAGAAGATTTAATAAAAGAGGAATCTATTCGGAAAATTGAAGAAATTCTTAAAAATTATATCGCTTTCGGAGAACCAGAAGAAAAGGTTACGAAAATCACAAGAGAAATTATCATAGAAACAATAGTTGTGATGCGAACTATCATTACAAAGACAATCCGTACTAAATACGCAGATAGCACTGGTATCCTTAGAAAGATTAAAACCGTTACTATAATCACTACTACGGATGACTATCCTGATGGACACACCAGTGATAAGGTTGAAAGTAGTGTTTCCTTAGAAGACGTTGAACCTGAGGAAATCAGTGATTCAGTCAAAACTTCACCAGAAGAAAAATCAGATAAGGTGACTAAGAAGGAAATAACGAAATACGAAGAAAAGGATATTGATGAAAAGGAAACTGTGTACCTTAATGGACAGGCGAGGTCAGACAGCCCAGAAAAAGAACCTGAATTCGTCGTTAAGAAAGTTCCAGATGCTAAGAAAGAATTTGATCAAGAAGATATTAAACTGAAACGTTCGAAGAGAGATGTTTCTGCACCTGTTGATGACGAAATGGAGAAATACCATGAAGACATACAAAAACCCCTGAAAACTGATTCAATGTTGAAGTTAGCCAAAGAAACAGCGGAAATGTTACACCAAGAAAGGGCTCATGTTTCTGAAACATTACACAAAACGAGTCAAGAAATCGACAAATTATCGTCAATTTCTACAATCGATAGTGGTATTGCTGATAGAGACAGTATACAAACTGTTCTCCACAGTAGCTCAGAAGACGTATCAAAAGAAGTTAGTTTAGAAGAGAAATATAGCTTTGAAAGTACAGAAAAATCTGAAAAGAAATCTGTCGTTAAGGCGATTCCTTCAACGGAAGACAAAGACTCCATACCTCTAGACGACTCGCTTCAATCTACCACCAGTCAACAGTTTGATCGTGATTCCTATACTGGAGATGAACTTGTATCATCTTTGACTTCAGAACATCCAGATATTCACGATGGCGATAAGACTATGTCTCCCAAGGATGTTAAGTCTGAAGCCAAACCCGGTGAAGGTTTACCATCTGATGATACTAAGGAATCAGTGACAAAAACATTGACAGACAGCGCTGCGCACTTAATGGAGTCTATTCATAAGGCATTTGGCGATGAAACTGTACAACAAGGCATTAAGACTGAAGGTGTGGAATCTTTATCAGTTCATTCAGAGTATGATCGAGTATCAACACCACCCACAGTGCCTGTTAGTCCTTTACCTAAAACTCCGAGCACATTCCAGGATGTCAAAGTGAGTGACGGCGTCCAAAGCGAAGTGACCTACGACAAATCTGATGGATCTGAAGAAACCATCACAAAAGTGGTTCATGTAGGTGATGATGTGTTAACGCAAAAGATATCGACCTCAACCGAAAAGGTACCAAAAACGCTGAAGAGTTTAACTGATTTGGATGGAGAACCAGAACTCTTGTCACTCATGCAGACAATGGGTAAAATCAAAACAGAAACGGACACTGTAACCAAAATCATTAAAGAGGGTGAAAATGTGGTTACGCAAACAATAACCACGGTTACTACAAAAGAGATCATTTCTAGGGAAGATGGTACTCCTCAAAATGTCAAAACTACAATTGAGACTACAACTTTGAGTAGAAGTGCTGATGGCTCTACAACTACAACTAAAGATACCCAAACTGTGCTTTCTGAATGTTCTTCCAGCTTAAAGTCTACCTCACAAATGGATTTATATGCCAAAGACAGCAAAACAGAGAAACATCCACTTGACCAGAAATCTGAAGTAAATAGTCAAGAAAAGGAAAGTGTAGAGAGACCTCAAGAGCCATCCGCCGTACTTAAAGACATTCCGGAAAGCGAATCAAAGTCTGATTTCGTAAGCGAAGTGGATGAAACAGAAGATGACGTGGAAGATACGGTTATCGATACTGACGTCAGCAAACGGATTATTAGGGAAAATAACATTGACATAATTGAAACTATTACAACCATAACAAAGAAGGAGACAATTAGGGTCGATGACAGTAGAAAGATAATAAGAACAACAGTCGAGACTAATATCGTGAAAGAATATCCCGATGGATCTAAGGACGTGCAAAAGAACGTAGAAGTGAAAACTGAAGAAATAGTTCTCGATTCTAGCAGCAACGTGGACAAGTTGTTAAGTGAATTTGTCGCTGTTGGTGAACCAGAAGAAAGCGTCTCAACAAAGACAGAAGAAATTGAACAGGATACTATTATTATTAGGAGGATCATCGTGACAAGAATCGTCAAAACTAAGTATGCGGATACGTATGGTAATGTTAAAAAGCTGAAAACAGTTACGACCATCACCACCACAGATAACTACCCAGATGGATCATCCCGCACCAAAGTCGATAGCAGTACCTCATTAACTGATATTGGATATGATGATATTATTGAGTCAACCGAACTTCTTGATTACACGCAAATAGAAGACAAATCAGTCGACGTAGATAAACAAGAGAAAACAACCACAATCAATGGAAAGGAAGCTCTGCAAATCATAACAACAACCACAATAAAAGAAGTTCTAGCAACGAAAGACAAGTCAAGGAAGAAGTTAAAGACCACGGTTGAAACTTTAACGGAAACTGTTAAACCAGATGGCGTAACAGAAGTTACTAAAGACGTTCAAGTATCTGTTGCTGATTACGAGACCGAAACGGTAGAAGAAGTACCGGAAGGTTTCGAAATTGCGGGTGAACCAGAAGAAGTGACTTCTATTGAAGTTGAGTCCGTAACAGAAAATGGTGTCATCATCAAAAGGAAAATAACTATTACGGTAACAAAACTAGTCTATCACAATAAGACCGACAGAATTAAAAGAACTAAAACTACAACCAAAACAGTCACAGAAGACGAACATCCCGACGGATCGGTAATAATTAAAACTAGTGAAAAGGTGTCTTTAGTAGACGAAACTCTTGAAGTACCAACCGCTCAGAAACCCGAAACTGAGGATAGTGACGTAGATAGAACCGAAGATGAGAGCAAAGTTGAAAGTGTACTCATGGATTTGGTACCCACTGGAGAACCAGAGGAAACCGAAAGTGTCAATGAAGAGGTAATCAAAGAAAAAGACATCGTTATCAGAAGAAAGATAGTAACTAGGATTGTTAGAATTAAATACTCCGACAATTCAGGAGTTCTAAGGAAAATAAAGACGGTAACAACTGTAACAACTACTGATCAATATCCAGATGGTTCATCGCGAACTACTGTGGATACAAGCACCACTGTATCAGAAATAGATGCCGACATCGTCATCCAAACTCAAGATCTAAAAGGTTTCTCCAAAGTTGAGGATAAGACAGTAAGTGTTGATACACAAGAGAGAACTGCGATCAGAAACGGTCAAGAAATCATTGAAATCGTTACGACAACGACGATCAAAGAAATTCTAGTATCAGACGACGGTTCCAAGAAAAAAGTTAAGACGACTGTCGAAACGGTAACGGAATCAAAATTACCAAATGGAGTAACTGAGGTCACAAAAGACGTCAAAGTTTCTGTTGCTGACTTAGGCCAAGATTCATTCGATGAAAACTTGGAAGGATTCAGTCCGGTTGGCGAAGCGGACGTACAAACAAGTTCGGAAACAGAAGAAATTGTTGAACATGGCATCATTATACGTAGAAAAACGACGATTACTACTATCAGGGAAGAGTTCGCGAGTTTACAAACGAAATCAAAGAAAATAAAAACAACTGTGAAGACTACAGTAGAAGATGAACATCCTGATGGTACAGTTATTACCAAGAAAAGCGAGAAAGTATCAATCGCTGACGTATATATCAAAACTGCAATAACCGAAGATACTGAGCCGTCAGAATCATACATCGATGACAGCGAAGTAGTGGAGGATACATCAGAGGAATCCGATGTCAAAAACGAAATCGTACAACACGGCTCTCTTACGATCAAGCGTACAATCACAACTAAGACAAAACGGGAAACCCTCGCCAGCACAGATAAAAGTATAAAACGTGTAAGAACAACAGTTGAAACAACCACCGTTGATGAATACCCAGATGGCTCAATCGAAACTACCAAAGATGTCAAAATAACTATATCTGAGTTCCAAAAGACTTCCGATAGTCACCTGCAAGCTGCATTGCAAGGACTGAATTCAACTGGAAAGATCAAGTCATCCGTTGACAAGAAAACAAATGTAATTGTTACGGAATCTGGTAAAATAACACAAACAATAACAACTTATGTCACTAAGGAAGAACTTAAGAATAACGAAACTAATGAAGTAGCAGTAAAGACGGTGACTGAGACTATAACGGAGAACGCTAAAGATGATGGCACTGTTGAGACAACTAAAGATGTACGAACTCAAATAACCTACCTACCAATGGGTACTGGTTTAGATGACTGGTCACCAGAAGAATTAGAAGAAATCGCAAAACAGCCATCAAGCCAAGTAAAGAGACCAGTCATCGATGACTTGCCTTTCGAAAGAAAAGAAGAACCCCAACGTCAAGCTAAACCAAAGAAACAACGTTCGCCAGTAGGTGAAATCACCACTGAAACCGATACTTACACTAAAATAATTAAGGAAGGTGATAATGAAATTACGCAGACAATTACTGTAGTTACAACTAAAGAAGTGATCAGCCCTGAAAAGATAAAAATAACCGTTGAAACAACTACGGTTAGCAAAGGAAGTGATGGAGTAACCAAAACAACTAAGTCAACCAAAACCACTATTTCGGAGATCAAAGAGGAGTACGAAGAAATTATAGACACTGGTGAAAGCGAGAAATCATTCTCCAAGTTATCTTCAAAGACCGGCGATATGCGTAGTTCATCTGCTGCGAGTGATGATCTTGATCACCCTGGTATATCATCTCCCCCATCTGACATCAGCTCCAGAGGATCTCGCGCGGCTACTCACGTGTGGGGTACTGAAAGTAGCGGCATGTACTACAGTGACGATGATGGACAGGGTAGTCCAAGTAGCACAAAATCTCAAATAGCTCATTCACCAAGATCAAACTTGAGCTTTGAACTCGATACTAAGCTGTCACAACAACGAGAGACGAGTCAAGAAATTCTTACGGAAAAGGATCCCGATTTATCATCGTTACCCAGAGATCTGATGTCAACTTCCATTTACGGACAATTACCTGAAGATGACTCATGCACATCATCAACCCATTCTGAAGTAAAGACTGAAGTTCACTCATTAGACAAAACAGTTTCAAAAATGACTGATGACTTTTTGACCCAAGAAAAATTAAAATCTGAATCTTCATTCCATAGCAGCAAAACTTCTGATGCTACATTCTTGAAAGAAGCAGATGAGCAATTTGAAAAAGCTATTGAAGAGCACAAGAAAGTGAGTGGTTCTGAAGTAATATCCAGCATCACTGCCAAATATGAGCTGGACAGCCACTCGAGTTTGAGCCATCACATGTCAAAGAAAGAAGAGAGTAGCATATCATTGAAGGACGTAAAATCTGAATCAAAGAAGTCAACTGAAAGTTCCTCGTCGTCGAGTAGCAGCAAACATGAGTCCAAATCAGTACGTACGGAATCACATTCTAGTAAATCGAAGGATCCTATTGAGTCGTGGGGCAAGCCGTTAGGACTGCCGAGCCCTATTCTGCCACCCACTCAATCAGATGGCAAGAGCACGCCCAAAAAGCAAACGCCTAGCTCAACTGTTCTCAATAAGAACAAGATCAACCAAGAAAAGAGTAAGGAGGCAAAGAGCAGAGCTTCCGAGTCTCCTACTAAGAAGAAGGCTCCTGTTCCCGTCTACATGGAGCTGACATACGTCCCGCATCATGGCAATTCATACTACTCTGCAGTCGAATTCTTCAAGAGAGTTCGAGCTCGTTATTACGTATTCTCTGGAACTGAACCATCTAAAGAAATTTACAATGCTCTCCTGGACGCGAAGAAGACCTGGGAAGACAAAGACTTAGGTAAGAAAAACCGATTTATATGAAAAGTTTTATAACGTAATAAGGTTGTCACTGCGTTCCTTGGGTTTCATAGGCGTATTTCCTATTCGAAGGCATAGGATGGAATGATATGCAATTCTGTTGCAGAACACAACTTGTATACAAGTAGGAAAAAATCACAAAAGCATGACTATCTCATCACATTTTAATTCAAATAAATTGATAGTTAATTGCCCACATCCAAATTTGTTCACTTTAATATTTTGTTACTTAAAATATACTGACACTTTTGCAATCTTATTTTCAGAAGTGACAATTATCCCAACCTACGACACCGATGTTCTCGGCTACTGGGTAGCTGAGAATGAGGAGGCATTGGAGAAATACAAGATCGACCTGTCACCGTCTGCATCACGGTGCACCATCAACCTGCAAGATCACGAGACTTCATGCGCGGCGTACAGACTCGAGTTCTAGGTGTCGGGTCTATTTGTAGCCTTCTCATCGAAGAAGTGAACCTCCCAAAAAGGTGCTTTTGAATGAAGGGGTTAAAGAGTGATTAAAATGTGTAGGGATATTGAGGCTGTGATAGAGATGGATCATTCAAAAGCATCTTCGAGGCCGCTACTTCGCATGAGATAGCTTGCAAATAGATACAGTAAAGACTTTTGTGATATATGAATGCAATCGACAGACTGTTTCAAGTTCGATAAAATCGTAGCCGTTTAACATTACAAATTCAAAATGGAAGTGTAAGTGTCACGGATTGGAACGCCGCGGCCTGTGCACGTGCCGCGGCAACACGACCCAGAGCTGAGTGTCCTCACCGCATCCAATTTAATGTCAATAACCAAATTCTCGACCTAAGAACAGAAACGTCCATTTTTTTCTAAAACTGTTTTCTAGTAGCGTCATTGAAAAATAGTACACGCCATTTAAAATATATTTCTGAGGATATTTTTGAATTCGGTCTTATACAATCAGTAGTGCTTTTATATACGATTTTTAGCGTAACCAGTCCATTTTGTTTAGCCGAAACACCGCTTGCGCGAATGTCTAAATTTAAAAAAATTATTTTGCTATCGCATTATAAATTCTACATAGTATAATATTGTATAAACGGTATAGCGAGCACGGCCGCCATTTTGTTTAGCAAAACGCTTTGTAAAGGACGTGATAGATTATTAAACGATTAAGTGCGATTGTAGACGATGGTCAAAAAAATCGATGACATGTGTTTAATTACACCTGGAATACATACTTTTTTATGATCAAATTGGAATATATTTAATTAAATGTCTTATGAAGACACTTAAATATACGATGTCGTTCGTTGACAAGTGCTGTTGGCACTATTTATATAAATGTTTAATAGAATTGACGTAATACTGTTAAATTATTCTGGGATGGCAAAGATGGCTTCACTTAATGTAATTTATAATTCCTAAGTAAGAAAGCTATTAGTGAATTGAAGAAAAAACTAAATTCCTCAGTATTTTTCAATCTGAGCTTCCCTGCCATTTATAGTTTTAAGCTGTTAGACGATTGTCTCGGGGTGCACAAAGTAAGAGATGGCTTATGAACGTGTGTAGTGCATTCAGGAAAGTCATTAAAATATGCCTGAACTTTAATGTCTTTTGTGTGTGCATTAAACCGGTCATACAATTTAACTTGAAAGGGATACACGAGACTAATGAAAAAACCAAACGGTCTAACATTTCTATATTCGAAACAATCTTTGCCCTCCCGGGAATTTATAAGCCTAAAACGATAGAGAGCTTAATCCATATAAATAAATGTTTTATTAGAACTATTATTACAAATTGAACAATCTATTTACCTTTGTTTTAAGTTAAATTTGCTTGTTGCGTCGATGACTATATGAAATAGTTTTAATGTGTGTTGTTTAAATTTAACTCATTTCAAATGGTGACTCTTCACAAGACGACAGAATCTCTGGTTATTAAAAAAATTCTTTGGCATTTATTGTTTCGGTTTCCATATTATGATGTATGTTTTGAACTAGTCGAGTCAACCCAAATACTTATAAAGTTGTAGTAGTATTATTCGTTCCTATGTCGATTGATTTAGCGATTCTAATATATGTGTTTTGTTTTCTATTAAACGTACCTAAAACCTCATGTAAGTATAGAAATCCATTAGATGTTTCTTTTAAATTTGAGTCATTACGTTCGAATGGTGTGAGAGAATGTGATATTGATAAACATCATAAAATTTTACCATCTAGTCTAGTGAGTAAGCTGTATTGATCAGGGCTTTCTTCAACTAACCCCTCCTCCCGTTACGTTTTCCCGAGTGAAGGTTTTGAGTCAATTAATTTTAAGTCATCCAATAGAGATAAGCCGACTAAATCCACACGTCTGTCATCGCTTACTTCGCCAAAAGACCTAACTATAGTTAAAATAGTAAACGATTCTGTATAATTGAAGCACCAGCACAATGTATTAACGAGTAAACTAAAATGATAAAAATACATTAAACTATGGTATTCTACGTATGTATAATAACTATCTACGTATTTATTTTAATGTAAGTCTTTGTGAATGAATGAGAATTTATTTTGTAGTTACATTATTATTGATATTATAGTATGTGTTTATCTGTGTGTCGATTGGTGTGAGCACAATAAGTGATTATGTTATGATTCTGTGAACTTACGCTTTGAATTGTTGTGGATGGGACTAAACAGGGATGAGTCTTTGATGTGCGTGACTCGTTAGCTACCGGTGGGACTGTCGACGTACCTATATACTTTTTATATTATACGCTTAACATCAGCTTGGGGGAAATCGGCTTGAGCCTTCACACCTCACCTATTTAGAGCATACGCGAAGCTGTTGTAAGCGACTGCCAAACTGGTGCATTAGATACGATTCTAATAATTTTGCGTTTATTATTAATGGTACTGAACTTAAGATTTTTTTAATGGACTAGATTGTGTGGTGGATCTTAAATTCAGATATCATGTTTGTGCTAATGACGCTTTTCTCTTTAAGACTGTCGATGGCCGCGCCGGTGGCGACGATGCTTGAATGTTCGAGTTTTATTAGGCTTCGTATTCTTTGTAGCCAGCGTACACTCCTTAGCTGGCTCTAAAGCCTGACCCTAAAGTTTACTATTGTATTTTATAGCTAGAACTCTAATTAATGCATATTATTAGGAATATTAAAATGTTATTAAATTAAGAATTGTATCAGCTTAGTGAACATCAATAGCTCTGAGAAATAAATCATTATTGAAATTATTAAATGTTGTATTCTTCCTACTATGCTTAGTTTTAAATGTTGTGTGTACTACACGACTAAGATACAATATTATTGATTGTGCCGAAAAATCGGTCTAAGATGGTAATAATTAATAGAAGGGTACTAAATCGGTTAATGGAGGTTAAATGGATTATAATATATGTTTTATATTTATCAAATACCTTGAATACCTACCTTTTTATATTAAACATACTATGGATTATAAAATTAAACCTTTGTTCTTACTATTTCTGGAACAAAGATATAAAATGTATTGTTTGTTCGCTATAACATTGTTTTGGCCGTAAATTATTTTATTTATATTATTATTATTATTTGAAATTTATTTTCCAGTACTTGTGAGGTAGATAGGACCTGAATAGGTAACGTAAGCTTTCGTGGTGCTAAGAACTGATGTGCTAGGGCGTTATTAGAATTATGATTTAATGTCCCCTTGTGAATTGTTCTACGAACATTGTTCTACGATTGTTCTTGATGGTTTGCGAGATGAAGGTGTAACACGCTTAATGGAAGGAAGACTGATTGATGTACTGATAACCACTTCCTATACAGAAAATAATGTTTATTTTTTAAACCTTCCTAAATCCTATTTATAATTTTGTCAAACTTTTAGAATAGATGCTTCTACTATTTTATTGTTCCAATATCAAAATCACTTTAATGTTTATTTGACTAATTATTTTTAGGAACAACAAAAATGATATACTTATTTAATTGTTCCATTTTTATTATTTCATTGTTCCTATTTTAAAATGACATTCTTAATTAAACTCAATTCTTCCGCTAACGTTTTATCTTTATATAAAAAGCTAAAAACGTTTAATAATTTAAATAATGATGTACGTCCTTACGTGGATCCTTAGGTATTTGTAACGATTATTGTATTATGTAAATTAAATTAAAATATGAATTAACAACTCCATTCATTGTATCAGTCATCACTATTCCCTATTCAGCGTGTTTGGTGAAAGTGTAAGAGTCATTAAAGTAATAAAAAAATATTTCAAAATGTTATCGAGACTTTTATTTTAGATTAAGTTACTTCACCCGTAATTGTAGTACCACCACCGGTTTTAGTGGTGGTACTACAGATATATTTTTATCGTCTTAAGGTAGCAAACGAGCATACAGTCCACCTGATGGTAAGTGGTCACTGCCGCCCATGGACATTAG
>DWNR01003662.1:0-11573 GCA_018250455.1 Polygonus leo | reverse complement strand
GGAGCACCAGCAAGGGTCTCAACCTCCGCAGAGGGAGACCCACCCCATCTAAGCGCCCGATGCTGGAGGTCATCGGGTGTAGGTGGAGATCCACCCCAGAGCCGCAGATTACCACTATCACTGTTAGCAATTTTTGTTTCTTTCGGAAAGGCTACTGGTAACATTTATACAAAATTCCAACCTCACAATCATCAAGGAATCATTATTGTTTTTCGGTTTGGAGAAGCGTGGTTGGCGGCTAAACTTAAACACGAGGCGAACATCTTAGTTCTCAGGGGTAGCTACGCATCTGTGATCAAACTTAGATATGATTTTATTTTACTTGGGGATGATTACTGGTGTCCATGGGCGGCAGTGCCCACTTCCCATCCTGTGGACTGCACGCTCCTTTACTACCTTTATACGATAAAAAAAATACCTATTCAGTGTTATTTTAGGTTGAGTGCTTATGGATGAAAGAGAAAATTTACCATCACGTGTAAAGAAGCATAGTTAACCGACCTTTAATGGTCAAACAAATGAGCCATACCCTGATATTTCAGAGTGGAAATTATTTTCAGTAACACAGTTGCGTAAATTGGTATTCCTAATAATACAACTGCATTTTCATAATTGGATGTAGTTTTGTTAACCCCGTAACCATATTTACCACTTTTCACAAAGTGGAAAATTTCCAGGAAAATTTATATGGTTTTTGTTCCCGGAAAATTTAAATTTGTTATTGGCCCTTTGGTTTTCCGCATTTTATAAAATAATGCCATATCTGATGATATAACATGTGGCACCTGCCGTAAACATTTAAAACAATATTTTAAACAGATATGTATTTATTAAATACCTAAACGTACGTTGCCAGGTGATAGAACTCATTTAATTCGACAGGGTAGGTAGGTAGACCGGGTAGGGTAGGACCACCGCCACCCTCATAAACCTCCGTGAAGCAATTCTTGTGTTTTGGTTTGGAGAGGCGAGGTTGCCGGCTACACTTATATACGAGGCGAACATCTTAGTCCTCAGGGTTAACAAAAATTGTAGAGAGATAACATGTGTAACAAAAATTGTAGACAGATAACATCATATAAGACATATGCGCTCAAAAACAACATCGCATCACTAAAATTCTAAACACACTGAACATGATAAATGCAGAAACTTTATGTTTCTGCATTTAAATCTAAAATTGCACGACAGAACAACCGTGCCTTGTAAATCAAGACGATGTCGCTAAGGATTGAGGGTGTCTAAACGATCTCATGGAACAGTTCAGCTGCTAGTTCATTGAAATAGGTAATAATAAATAATCTCTCCAAATTTGTGTAGACAAACTCTTTAAACTTGTTTCCTACTTTCCTGTACTTGAAAACACATCTAGCTTAAGTAAAAAAATCTATGTAAACAAAAGAAAATTTAATAGTAGACAGTAAAATCAATTCTAAAACAACAACGTGACACTGAAATTCACAGTATAAGCATGACCAAACGGACCAAACATAAATATGGTTCTAAAATTTCACAATGCCAATATTAAAAATACCTCAGACAAGCTCTCCTACGCTGATTAGCAATATTTTTGTCCATCTTATGTCAATTCTAGATAATTAAAAATAAAGTTTTAAATTAAAAAAAAAAAAAACGTTATACTATAACTTTTTAAAAGAAGCACTATACAACTAAGCGTCTACATTTGTATCTAAAATTTCACTTCAGGCCAACTGTCCCTCGTAAATCGCGCTGACGCGATGTCGCTGAGGATTGGGGGTGTCTAAATGATCTTACGGGACAGTGCAGCTGCTAGACGTAATGGAATGGTTTTTTAGCCTTGAATCAATTAAATAAGTAATTAAAGGAAATCTTCTCCAAAATTTTATAACTTCCTTAAACTTATTTGTTACTTTCTTTTATTTGAAAACAATTCTAGTTTAAGTAAAAAAAAACGTATGTACTAGAATTCACAGTACTATACGACCAAGACCACCAAACATCTAAATATGTTTCTAAAATTTCTAAAATTCTAAACACACAAATCAATTAAATTTCTACATTTGTATCTAAAATTGCACATCAAACAACTGTCCCTCGTAAATCGCACCGATGTCACTAAGGATTGGTGGTGTCTAAACGATCTTACGGGACAGTTCAGTTGCAAGACGTAATGGGGTGATTTCTAGCACGGATTTATTGAAATAGGTAACAAAAGGAAGTCCTTTCCAAAATACCTACGAAAAGTTCTCTAAATTTATTTGTAACTTTCTTGTAAAGACAGTTTTAGTTTACGTAAAAAACTCCAGTGTGCATAATATAAATAGTAGACAGATAACATGCGTTAAAAATACAACTTCGCATCACTACAATTCTGACAACGCTAAACAATTTAATTTCTACATTTGTATCTAAAATTTCACCACAGACTAACTGTCCCCCGTAAATCACGCCGATGTCGCTGAGGACTGGGGGTGTCTAAACGATCTTACGGGACAGTTCAGCTGCAAGACGTAATAGAATAGTTTCTAGCGGTGACTCAATGAAATAGGTAATAAAAAGAAATTCTCTCCAAAATTGTGTAGATAACTTCCTTCAAGTAATTTGTTACTTTTCTCTATTTGAAGGCAATATAAAATTAAGTAAAAAAACTCTAATATGTGTAACAAAATGCGTGCTGTGCTATGCGTTATGCGTCTAATATGTGTAAAAACAACATCGCATCACAATAATTCAGAATGTTAAACAATTAAATTTCTACATTTGTATCTAAAATTTCACGTCAGGCCAACTGTCCCTCGTAAATCACAATTTTAAAAATCAATTCTTTTTAAAATTAGTTACACCAGTTCCTTAAACTTATTTGTTACATTCCGCTATTTGAAAATAATTCTAGCTTGAGTAAAAAAATCTATGTAAAAAAAAGAAATTTATTAGTAGACTGTAAAATCTATTTTAAAACAACATCGTGACACTAAAAATCACAGCACTAAACGACCAAGATGACCAAACATCTAAATATGTTCCTAAATTTCAAGAAAATTTTATAAAATTCTGAACACACTAAGCAATTAAATTTCTACATTTGTATCTAAAATTTCACGCCAAGCGAACTGTCCCTCGTAAATCGCGCCAATGTCGCTGAGGATTGGGGGTGTCTAAACGATCTTACGGGACAGTTCAGCTGCAAGACGCAATGGGGTAGTTTCTAGCGGTGACTAAATAAAATAAGTAATAAAAGGAATTCCCTTCCAAAATACCCACGAAAAGTTTCCTAAATTTATTTGTAACTTTCTTGTAAAGACAGTTCTTGTTTACGTGAAGAACTCCATATACTATGTCTACTATTTATGTTTGTATAACATAAATAGTAGACAGATAACATCATATTATATTAGTAAACACATAACATGCGTTAAAAAAACAACATTGCAACACAACATTTCAGAACAAGCATTAAACTATTAAGCTTCTACGTTTGTATCTAAAATTTCACTTCAGGCCAACTAGTAGAGGATTGGGGGTGTCTAAACGATCTTACGGGACAGTTCAGCTGCTAGACGCTATGGAATGGTTTCCACATTTGACTCAATGAAATAAGTAATTAAAGGAAATGTTTTACAAAATTGTGTAACTTCCACAAAGTTATTTGTTACTTTACTTTATTTGAGAACAAATCTAGTTTAAGTAAAGAAACCTATGTAAAGAAATAAAATTTATTGGGAGAAAGTAAAATTCCATTCCATTCACTAAAATACCAAGACGATCAAACATCTATGACGATAATATGTTTCTAAAATTTCAAGAAAATTTAATAAAACTCTGAACACACTAAACAATTAAATTTCTACATTTGTATCTAAAATTTCACGTCAGGCCAACAGTCTCTCGTAAATCGCGCCGATGTCGCTGAGGATTGGGGGTGTCTAAATGATCTTACGGGACAGTTCAGCTGCAAGACGTAATGGGGTGGTTTCTAGCGCTGACTCAATAAAACGGAAAGGGACCGTCGAGATTTCTTAAGTTTTGTTGTTAACTGTAATATAAGACTGTTTTTATTGTCTGTGAAAAATGTTTAAGTTTAAGTAGACTGACTCAAATTTAAAATGTGAGCTGGCAATTCAAAAATGGATTGAGTATTTTGTGTCCTCCAATAGCACAAATAAATCGAAGAGGAATATCTGAAATATTTGTTTTTTGAATATGACCAATTTTATAGTATGCATGTTACATATAATTTTCGTTTGTATGTTCATAATACATTTCATTCTCTATTTTCTGTTGAAAAGACTTAACTACTACGAAAAAATATCTATATGCCGTATGCTCAAGCGAACTACATCCACTATCGGACGAACTACATGAGTTCTACCACCTGGCAAATAATTCAGTATCAAAGTAGTTTATTTACCCACTTTACAATACAAAAAGTAAATTCATAGTTCCTTCCTTAACAGCCTACATACTTCCTTAACAGCCTATTACTGTCTAAGTAGACACATGCCCGAAATGTCTCTTCTCAAAATGAGAAGGGTCACAGGTACAGCCAACCACGTAAGTCAAGAAAAGGTTGACAGATTCCCCATACCTTTGAGAAGTTGAGGACTGTGTGATGAACTCTCGGCACGTAAGTTTTCAGTTTTCCTTCATCACTCATTGTAATTTACTGACATAATAGATATATAACTAGGATATTATTTCTGTTGTTTTGACGTAACAACGTATCATTATTCGATGGAGCCGGCTGCACGCACCAAAAAACATGACTCATGCGGCGTTACCTCGCTCGACAGCTGCTATACAATAATACATTTACATGTTTTCGCCAAGTATGAAGTGCAGTGAAAAGTGAATGTGGTGTCAATTGTTTATAGCGACGGTAATTGCGGCGATAAAGGTAATGATTCTTTCGATATTAAATATATGTTCAGTGATATATTGTCGAATATTCGTGCTTTCATCATTAAAATAAATAGCATCGGTCCGCTAGTGCAGCGATTGTAGGTTAAAAGCAACCATTCCATCAGTATTTTCTTATGACGTTGTCACGTTCAACTATCGTCAGTAAACCGACTTTACAGACAACCATTTTTATGTTTAAAATGTACTGTAGTAGGTTGTCATCAAGTGATGTGAACTGCGTAGTATTCACATTACAGACATGTATGTATGTATGTATGTATGTACGTACGTCTATTATTCACCTAATATTCTAAATTGATCGTCATCTAACAACCGAATAAAGTAGAAAAGGGCAAAAACGGGACCCTATTATTAAGACTGCGGTCTGTCTGTATTGACCGACTGTTTGTCACCAGGTGTGTGTCTCATGAACCGTGATAACTAGACAGATGAAGTGACAGATTTCACAGATGATAAACAAATACTAAAAACAAAATAAAATAAATATTTAAATGGGGCCCCCATACAACAAACGGGTTTTTTATAAAGGTACGGAATCCTTCGTTGCGCTAGTACGACTCGCACTTGGCCGTTTTTTTATTATCTAATAAGATTTACAACTTATTCGATAGTACATTAATAAAATTTACACCTGTTTGATTGAGATATCGCGATAAAACTCCTATACAAAACATGTGTATGCAATATACATACAAATCAGTTCACTACTTACATTAAACTACTTATGAGCAGTTTACTACTTATGGTAATATGTATTGTGTATTTGCATAGTCAATATGTAGCTGGTTGACCTCTCCATTGCATATACAATGTTTATTCTGTTCTATAATATTATAATTAACAATCGATAATTAATTAGTTGGGTAGATGAAGTGGTTGTACATTCAGATAACACGATGTATTTAATAAGTTGCTAATGATGCTAACCTTGTAATGTCTTGCTATGAAAAACATAGTAACAAAATATTTAAAACTTAAAGTCTATCCACGGTAATTTCATTCGTTTCCTATTACCTAATTCTAATTTTTAATCATCGGAATCATATTAAATTCTAAACACTACTCCATTTTAAGATTATTTCCTATTAGGAAACATTTACATTCGGTAAGTTATTGCCTTTAAATTCGAAGCGAATCAGTGCTGACCCAATACTGCTGTGGTGTATCGATTAAATTCTGTTTTGAGGAGCGTTATACGCTTGTACTGTGAAATTTCTTCTTGACATTCAATAGAGTTCTAAAAGAAACAAGTTTGAATAAATTACTTTACGATTACGATTTTGTAATCTGCTTTGTACCTACTTCAAATCAATTTACACGATGTCAGTATTGGGATTTTTGATTTGTTATTAACGTTAAGATATTCTTAAACGAAATATATATAAAACAGAGGATAATACAACAGACATACAAATTAAGGTTAGAAATTACACGACTAAATATAATCCTTATACCATTTTTTTTTCTAACAGATTGCTTCCAAAAATTATCAATGGCGGCATCGCGGGTATTATCGGCGTGTCGGTGGTGTTCCCCCTGGATCTCGTGAAGACCCGACTGCAGAACCAGACAGTTGGGCCCAATGGCGAGAAGCAGTATAAAAACATGTAAGATTATGCACATGCCTACCATCATAATACAAATACTTTTTACTCGACTACGACCCAAAAGAGGGTAATGTGTTCATTAGTCTATATGTGTATGTATGTTCCTTTGTGGCACTCTAGAGATTAACCGTGTGCTCCGATTGTGTGTGTTTGATGATTTATATGTGTATCGATTCGCCTCAATCTTGCGAGTATTAGTGACACTAACACGTGACAGTAAACAAAATTCAAAATGGCGGCCACCAGTAATTTTAGTTGGGCACCGACCGGAGTGGGTTTGCCCTCTTTGGAACGAGGTGGTAATGGCTTCTGTGTTTAATCATTACTCAGAAAACAGCATACCTGAAACTGATGTGCTCAAAGCCAGTGATTTCAATTAGATAAAAATAACTTAGATGTAATATTATTACACTCGCCTTCATATATAACAACGCGCTACAAAGTAGAGCGATAATGATAAATTATCATTGAAATTTCATTATCTTCGAGGACAATAAAAGATGAAGACCCAAGCTTTCATAAAATCACGCTCTGGAGATATAGTTCTTTATCTATATAAGGAAGTTATGTATCTACGTTATCGTAGACTGAATGTAGACTAGCGTTCTTCCTCTATTAACTCTTAGAGAATGGGATTTCAAATAAACATTTCCCATTATTCCTCATTTCATTCCCAGGTTGGATTGCTTCAAGAAGACATATGCAGCGGAGGGGTATTTCGGTATGTACAGAGGTTCGGCGGTGAACATCATTCTCATCACGCCGGAGAAGGCCATCAAGCTGGCCGCCAACGACATGTTCCGTTTCTACCTCACATTGCCTGATGGGTATGAAATGAAATTATTACACATTTTTTTTTAGGTTACACATATAGCAAATGTGCCTGAAGTGCACATGAAAAGTAAGTGGTCGCTGCTGCCCATAGACAATTGTAATCAATCAACCCAGTACGATTGAATTGTACAGATGTTGACTATAGATGTGTTGCTACCTATGAAAATTATACACGAGAACTGTTCAACTTCTCGTATGCATGTAAATAATAGTCGAAAACCACGCCTCCTCAAAACTGTAACAAGAATTGCATCACATAGGATTAGTATGACATACGTCATCCGTCGAAACAAGTTTTACAAAAAACCTGATTTTAATTAATTCAAGAAGTAACAAGCAAAACGAGCCAAAAGTAACTCTTATTAAACTATAAAGAAATAAATATTATCAGCACTCTATCACATTGATCGTCCATGTTTAGTGTCATAATTAACGAGTAAGAGCTATTGTCAGCGTGAAATTAAGTAGTACATTGTATCCGAATATAAATATACCAAGGCATCATAAATCTGAAGGAGTAGCCAACAGCATGTCCCGCCTTCCAAACTGACGTTTTCCGACGGGAGTAATGTGTATGAGTATATACACATTACAGTTACGTAAGATATTTATTACGCGCTCTTATTGCGCAACGGGAGTCCGTCACATTGCGTTGTTATTAAATTATTACGTTATGATCGTATAATCGACCGAGTGCCAGTCGGACTCGCACTAAATGTTCCGTAGTAAGATGGGTTTGTGTATCACTGAAATTCAGTTCCGAAAAAACCGTCGAATAAATAAGAATACGGTTTTTTCCGACTTTTTTCTTTATTGTCAGTTATATTCAAGGCCTCCATTTATTGTCAGTTTATTTTTTTAGTAATTTGTTGCTATAGCGGCCATTAGAATACATAATGTGTAAAATCGAGTGTCTCTCTATTTCGGAACCTGTTACGGTTCATAAGAAAAAGCCTTGTCTTAGATATTTGGTCTGCAGCACCCTTTAGATCCGGATCTTTAAAAATGTTGTTTATAGCGCGTTGCAAACGAAACACTTACGAAATCACTCGAACATTCATTTATCTACTTATGTCATACAAAATATCATTTCTCACTTCTCAAATCTTTATGATCGTTTTTCACAATCACTCATTACAGATGTAATAAGACGTGATATACTGACAACTCGTAATATATTAATGCACAAATATTAAACAAATTAATTAATAAATTGCAATCGAAATAACTAATTTAAATAAATGTTAATGCATAAATATCATTTTGATTTCTAAGCTTTGTTTTAATAGTATGCTTATTAAAAAGACAAATGTATCGTCTCATGTTAGTTTGATCTGCTGTAGATATGCCAAAAATATAGATACTTATAAAACATTTAACTATTTAATCTCTTGCCGTGGCAGCCTTCCTATAAAGCATAAAGTGCATTGATACATCACTTAAGCTTAAATGTTATGAAATCACAAAAAAAATTAAAATATAAACACTTAATAAGCTGCTATGAAAATAAGTTCAGCATCAGTGTTTTTGTGTTACCAGAATTTAATCACGTATTTCCTTCAGAAATAACATTATTTGCTTGTTCCTAAAGGACTTAAACTCGCTTATCACTATTTTAGTAAAGGGAGGAAACACGCTATATATATTTTTTACAACATTTAAATAGGATTTAGGCAAGCACATGTCACAACAAATTGCTTTTATATTTCATAATATTTTCACAATGTTTTGCAATACCTAAAATAGCGCTTAGTTTTCAACAATCATATATTTTAATGGATATTTCCATTTAATGTAATGTATGTCCATGTAATGTAATTTAACAATTTACTTTGTAGATATTTATGATTGAATACTGAATACTCTCCTGCAAAATGTTCCTTACCTGGTCTATTAACTGCTATAAAGAAAAAATAAATTAAAATTAAAATAAAGCTAAAGAAATACCGCTTTCAACAACTCATATTCAGCATCTCACCCTTTTTATGTTAAAGCTCACTTTTCTTTTATTTACATCTTATTTTGATTATTTTCAAAAAATCGAATGAAAGGAATTTTTAACATTATTTTTTAGTCCATTCGGTACGAAAGCGTGTTTTTATAATTTATTTTTTTTAATTAAGTACCTGAAAATATTTTCCTCGTATAAAATAAAAAATATATAAAATGTCATAGTGAGTGAGTCAAGTTTTATATTTTCATTCAATAAAACTGAGTTTACAGCAAAGCGTAGCCATCTACAGCTATTATGACACATTATTGTAATTTCAGCGTATGTAAGTGATCTGTCATGGACTTTGTGCTAGTTACGGGTTCATTGTAAATGATTTTGTAGGTATGTGTAATTACGCACATACTAAATTGAATGATAGGTATCATCCGAGGAAATTATTAAATTGTATTGAATGATATTAATATGGCAGAACTTGTGTATTACGACCGGGGAAGTGCCACCATCACCCTCATAATCCTCCATGAAGCAATTCTTGTGTTTTGGTTTGGAGGGCGTGGTTGCAGGCTATACTTTCGAAAGAGATGAACATCTTAGTCATCAGGGATAGAAATACATCAGTGGCCAACCTTAGATACAATTAAATCGCATTCGGAAATGATTACTAATGTACATGGGCGGTAGTGACCACTTACCATCAGGTGGACTGCATGCTCGTTTGCTACCATTATACGATAAAAAAATAAGATCAAGATTCCCTATTGCATTAAAAGTTAGTAGTGGAATACTAGTGTTCCAGTGTACTAACACAAGTAACGTTTTAGCAATAGACAAAGAGAAAGATAAAATTTGATGACGACATTACATTTCAATTCAACCAAACAACGAGATATATGTAAATTATGTTGCCAATTAAGTTTTATTTGGCATCATAATTTATATATACATATTTTTATGTACACATCTATGATACCTCTTGATGCAATTTTCAATGGTTTAAATCCTTTTTTCCACAATAATACCAAGAAATTACTGTAGTTTCGTTGTGTGAGCGTCATAATATATGTAAGCATATAGACATATCTCATTATTATCAAATTGACGGAATATCTCTTAAACACTTATCATTTAGCTTACTCAATCTCTATCGACTGTCAAATGATGCAAAAGATGATAAACTTACTTCGGTTGTTCCCATATCAACGCGCTATTAAATTGTCGACAAACAAATACAGTGTTGTGAGAGCATTGTGCTATTTTTGATTCAATCCCAAGCTCCGATGGCTAAAATTAGAGCAGCGCGGTACATTGACATTGACAATTGTTTGAACACAATATGAATGACCAAAGAAACAATTTATTTTGGTAGTTATTTCGACGTACCTATAAGCTTTAATAGATCTATGTAGTTCAAGGTCATAGAGACATAATTTCAATGTAACAAAATTAAAGCAATGAGTACTGTCATATTATTATGTATGTTGTTGAGAAAATTCATATGTAGCTTAGCTAATTAGCCCGTTTTACTAATAGCAGGTGCGAAAAGTATTATTACTTTTTATAATTTTATACTGATTTTTTTAACTATTTCTATTATTTTAAACCTTATTTACTGAATTTGACAAATATTTTTTGTATTTTCTTACATTGATCTTCGGGAACGTAACGTAATATTTTTATTTAAATATTTCCTTCCAAATTTATTAGGCAACATTTTCTGCAAATAAAAATAATTATGGTGTTTTTTTTTTCTTCGTAGTATTAAGTAATGATAAACACGTCGACATACGGCATTCCATACATACATGTCTGTCGTCTCTCGACGACAACAAAGTGCCAACAATACATGACTGGAATTGTTTACGTCATAGGAATGAAGAAATCGATATGTTGACTTTCCAATGAAATACTGAACATGATACCTGTGTACTTTGAACTAGCAAGGGAACACTACTTTATTTGTTTGTACGGTTAGGTCATATTTTAT
This sequence comes from Polygonus leo, assembly GCA_018250455.1. Taxonomy (NCBI): domain Eukaryota; kingdom Metazoa; phylum Arthropoda; class Insecta; order Lepidoptera; family Hesperiidae; genus Polygonus; species Polygonus leo. Next base: position 292 of record DWNR01003662.1, on the reverse strand, counting down.
TTTATTTTATCTAGAGACTATTGCAATTGTATTGTTTAAGTTTGACTGATGGTAATTCCTATGTGCTTGTTTTCATGTAACTCGGGTCCAAGTCACAATTTTCAAAAAACATTAATTAAAAACAGTAGTCGGTAAATGTGCATAGATACATACATAGAAACACACCATGTTTGTATGTGTATATATATATATACTAGCTGACCCGGCAAACGTTCTTCTGCCATATAAAATATTACTGAATTTCCCGTAGGAATGAGCGATTTTCCCCCAGTAAAAAGTATTCTAAATGTTC
>DWNR01003661.1:0-11573 GCA_018250455.1 Polygonus leo | reverse complement strand
GTTTTAGGCCATAAAAATTCAACCCCTAAAAGGAGGGGTAGCGGGCGGAGCCGCGGGCACAGCTAGTATCAAATAATGTAACAATGTTGTAATGTAGCCGCATAAATTGTGTGCTTGCACTATATTTTATTTCAATAATTTTCATCATTTATTAATAAAAATGTTAAAAATAACATTTTATAATGTAGGCTTTATTAAGAAATATAAATATAAATATATATTTATTACCCTGATATCATTACAAGTTGTCTATGAAACATGTTATTTGTTTAGTTTGATATTAAATAACATTAAATACTTCCAAAAATGCAACAACAACAATATAATGTAATGACTATCTGATCTCTTAAAATAAAATAAATGAAAAACAAAAACTGTATTAATTTGATTGATAAATTTTAATTTTGACCGGAATATATTAGATTCGGGCTGATTTGGTTTATCATAAAATTTATCTTAATTTTTTTAATTTACTTAAATATCGATTAAGGCTCAGTGATTATTGGCTAAAAATCGAGAAAATAACGATAATTGTTTACAATATTTGCGACACTACCGTTAGTTAATGGAATATTCTTAAATCTTAAAGTTTCATTTTATACGTACCATTTTTAGTGTGTGTATAAATCTAATATGAATAACAGTTATTGCTAAAATAATCCAAAAAATAATTAATATTTGATTGCATAATTCTCTAAATTCACATTTTTTCTTTCTCTACTTTTTAATATATTAATCTCTTTCCAAGTATCTTTTATATTTCCAAATGGGCTCTAAAGTTTATATATTAGATTTGACAAAGAAAACTTACATGAAACACGAAATACCATGTATTCTATATGTTGACTGAAAATTGTATTTATGCTAATTTCAGCGATTATATAACTAACAGAACTCAACGAATTAAGGTTAATAATGACGTTTTGAGTAATGACTAATTACCTTCTAACTTTGGTATACTGCTGCTTAATAAATGATCTGAGCAACGAAAATATAGAAAGTAAAGAATTATGTCATATGCTTATGATATAACATTATTCTAATTCATGGCGAATTTTGGACTTTGATTTACTGTCTTCTAAATCTATATTCTTCTAAAACCATTTCATATTGAATTAATAACTAGGCTCAACCAGAATCTAATTTAACCATAGATTGAAACTCTTCCGATAATCCCTTAAGCCATGTAAGTGTCCAAAAATTATTAAAGGTAATGACAAAAACATACCTAGGTGTTGTAGTAAATAAAAATTATTCTTGGTAACCACATTTTTTATTGAATGAATATAGCAAACGAACCACTTGACGGTTCCACTTGACGGTAAGTGGTCCTTGCCGCCCATGGACGTTGGTAATCACTGTCGTGGTCTTGTCCCAAGTACGATTTAATTGTACTTGGGAAAGACCACCACCCCACTGCCACTCTCATATTCCTCCTCTCAATTATTGTGTTTCGGTTTGGGGAGGTGTGGTTGACGGTAATACATATACACGAGGCGAACGTCTTAGTCCTCAGGGGAAGCAACGCGTTTGTGATCAAAGTTAGATATGATTTAATCGTACTTAGGGATGATTTCTGATGTCCATGGACGGCAGTGACCTCTTACCATCAGGTGGACTGCATGCTCGTTTGCTTACTTTATACGATATAAAAAATGTAGTGCTAATAGAGCTGCCTGAATTATCAGGAGTATTAACATACTCTTAGCAAAGATAGACAGGACAACCCTATATAAAAAGGAACTTTTTGGGACAGATCCATACCAACGGTCGCTATTTTAACTTCTAGTAAGGGATAGATAGCTTATTGAAACCTGGCTTTAGTGTACAAGTCGTTTGGTAAACGTAACAATAATGTTGAACTTTAATTGAGTGTCTGGATGCGATTTATCGTTAATGTCTGTATTACGACGCATTGTAGTGCTGGTAGAGCTACCTGAATATATGAGAGTTTTGACTATGACTTTATATCAGAGACTGAGGTTTTACTAGCCAAACCTAATAAGTAGCAACGTTAACCTAAGTAATGTAACGTAAGGTAAAGTAACGTTAACCTGAGTAACGTTGCTACTTTTGAATCGCCTAATCCATAGCGTAAATTAGAATTTGAAAAGCGACATATTAGACATATTCAATCGATCTCCACTAGATGATGTCTTCGATGATGATGATGACGATGTCTTTTCTACACAACATTAGAGAGTTCGCTGTGGAATCTGAACGCATTTATAACTTAATGGGCGTAGAGAATTTGTTTTTCTGTTTTTCCAATTATACAAACTATTTTTGTTTTCATCATATCATGTAGCACCACTATTTAATGGGAACATCTGTTGACTTTCTATCGTAAAAAGCTCATCCCGTAATCTCACATAAATTCAAAGAAAAAAGTCACTGTTTAAGTAAATTCGGTTTCTATTTGGACAAATATTAGAAAACTAGCACCTTTTTGTTCTGTTTAGTTGCACTTGTTGCACATTTTTCTTCAAAAATATTGTAAAGTTTTTTTACAAAGAAATAACTTTAAAATATTTTTGTTCGTTTTTTTTTAAAGAAAATTCGTTTAAGAAAATTAATTAAAATATATAAGTGAAAATTTCGTTAAACCATAAACATTTATCGTGACCTACGTTTACGACTTACTTTTGCTAGAATGAAGATGTTGTGAAATTTAGCTTCATCTAATAACTGAAATAGTTTATAAAAATACTAGTTAAATTATTTATACCTATGTAATAAAATTGTAACTAGACGATGTCTGTACTTTGAAGATATTTGAGAATAATAAATGTGGGGTGCCGTCATAAAAGCAATAGAAGGCAAAACAAGTATTTAACAACTTTTATTTGTCTGTATGTATGTTTGTATATTCATCACGCCGAAACGATTGCATGAAATTATTTGCGATTTTGACAGTTATTGCTTATGGTGTAACTTAAAATCTGATATGTTGTTTTATCAGGATGCACCGCCCTGAAGTTGAATTCTTTCTAAAATAGTATCGTGTTGCATTCAAAGCTGCGGCAAGAGCTAGTAATTTTATAAAATAAAGAATTTTCGTTAAATAAGCCAAAATTTCAACCGGATGAAACCAATTAGGAATTATTACGAACACCTGCTTCTCATTTATGTTTTAGCTTTTATAAGTTCAATGCAGGTTATAGTTTAAGCGCACTAGCAAATATATTCAACGATATTTTATAGCTGAGTAATGTTATGTTCACACTGAATGGCGCTTGCAATTTATCCTGGTCAATGCTATTTGACAGTTTTTGTCCACACTGCTATAGTTACAAATAGTGGTTAAAAATTTAACATTTATTGCTTGTCAATTGTCATTTCTACCTTTTTGAAGAACATAAATTGGATTAAAATATTATATACTAGCTTTTACCCGCGGCTTCGCTCGCGTTTAATTTATTTTTTTAATAAAAAGTTTTCTATGTCCTTACCTCTTAGAATAGGCCAGGTGCGACGATGCGACTTTCTATTGCAAGTTTGGACATATTGAAAATTTATAATTCATTTTTTTTCATCGTCGGAGTCGAAATGTCAAAGACTCTAGTACAAATATTTATGTACTCCCTATTCAGTGCCCAAATACAAAGTTTCATGTTTTTATCTTCGAAGATGACAAAACTTCATACAAATTTTCATCCCTTATTTCAACCCCTTTAAGCTTATTTTTGACAATTTAAACTACCCTATGTTCTTTTCTAAGGTTCACTCTATTTGTGTACCAAATTTCATTACAATTGGTTCAGTAGTTTTGGCGTGAAACTGTAACAAACAAATTTACATTCACTTTTATAATATTAGTATAGCAGTGAAATATATATAACTGTATTTCTTAAAAAAACATTTCCTAGTTTTTTCAATCGGAAAATATCCGTGTCCTATGTTTCGGGCGTGATTTACATGTATCCTATTTTTTATATAATATTAGGGAGTATAATATTGAAATATTTATTATATTTTCCTGGAATATAATATTTTCATGCATATTTTATTCCCTTTACCTGAAAAGTTACCCTGTCTCATGAGGACAAACAATGTTAAACTAAAACTTTGCTTTTGAAGTTACCGGTAGTTTGTTCCCCAACTGCATAATATTATATTATTTCCCTGACTTGTGAAATTGTCATAAAATATTCATACTTATAACTTGTATTTGCTTTTAAGATTGTATACTTTTACAAAAAATTGCGGATAAAGTAATCGTTAAAAAATTATTAAAAACTAGCTTCTGCCCTCAACTTGGCACACCGCTATTAATAAAAATATATTAAATACAATAACAACGCACAACGTATAACGTAGTAGGTTCGCACGATTTTAATTTTTTTATACACCTTTTACCGTAACAGTAACTTTTTATCGCTCTTTAAAATTAATTATTTGGAAATGATAACGATTTACTAAATTCTGCACATCTACAGCTAGAGTTTTTCAAAATGAGATCATAACCAATTTTTATGTGCATCGTCCCATAATCAGTGGGATAAAAATATAAGATAATACTTCACTTTAACAAATTATATTAAAAAAACTGATTGTATATGTAATTTATACAATTACATATATGTATTTTATACGATTAAATGTATGTACAGAGATTTACAACTTAGATAAATGATTTCTGGCTAAATTATTAATTTATGATCAATTTAAAAACCCATTGAATTTAATTTAATATTTTAACCCATTGAATATTTTTTTATTTTTTATCAGATCAGATATTAAAGATTTCCAACAAATCTTAACTTTATTTTATTTGCTATCTTGAATAACAAGTGTAACTTACATTCTTAATTTACACGCACTCTAATTTTTTCATCATATTATGATACATTTGGCATGTCAGTACACGGTAAACAGTAAACACACAATAAACATGTAAATAACTGAATGTATTTAATGAAACTGCATACTAATTATGTCTGAAAACATTATTTTGTCATAGGGCAGTAAATTTTACCTTTAAATATGTATATTTATTAGTATTAAAGGTAAAAAGTTATTCTAGTAATAATTATACATTTTTATACAACAACAATACAATTATATTTAACATTCTTTCTTTTTTACGTGTTGTCTACTAAGTTTGTACCGGAATACATGACATTAACAGTATTGTGTTATGTACTCTACTTTCATAAGACTTTCTACTCAAAGACTCGGAGAACAATTTTGATGGTCTTAGAAAATGTTGAATAATATCAGGAAAAGTGTTAATGAAGTTAATTTTGAAGATTTTAAATTGTTTAAAATTTCTATTGAACGGGGATAAAATATTTATATTTTTATGAATTTACTGTAACTGCACCATAACAATTATTTCTGATGATGAAGTAATTATTTCTTAAATTACTTTAATAGGGACTTTAGGCTGATAAAGTTTTAGTTACATTTACAGTTTACCTAGTGAAATAACAATAAACTTATAAATGCAAATGTCAGTTTGCAATAACTACTTAATCTATCGTACATATGCATTGTGTACAGGGCTACAGAAAAAGACTATAGATTATGTTCAGAGACAATTTCTAAGGAATAGAAAAATATACCAGGCCAGGTGTTAGAACTCATGTTGTTCGATCGTGGAGGTACCACCGCCCCGCTCATAATCCTCCGTGAAGCAATTCTTGTGTTTCGGTTTGGAGGGGCGTGGTTGCCGGCTTAACTTTAACACGAGACGGTTATCTTAGTCATCATCTGTGATCAAAATTAAGTATGATTTAATTGTCCTTGGGGATGATTACTGATATCCATGGGAGGTAGTGATCACTTACCATCAGATGAACATCATTCTCGTTGGCTATCTTTATACGATAAAAAAACTGTAAACTCGAAATAGACCACAAACTTGTGTTATATATGTATTAAAAAAATACTATCTTTCTAGGTACCCGCATCGGCCAGGCCTCGGAATGCTTCGTGTACTGGAAGGACCCCATGACTAATGACACCTGGGGCTTGAACTTTACATCACCGATTGATGCTAAACAATTTCGAGAGTGTTGCGTAAGTTTATTTCTAGTATTTATTACATAGTATACTAACGAATTGTTAGATAGTAGCGTAGTTATTAGTAAAGAATCAAATAGCACTTATTACAAAAAACGAAATAAAAACACTCTATAATAATAAATTGATAAATGAGATCTGCGGTACTTTGAGATCTTACATCGAGATGGATTAAGTCATAATTTGACAAATTCTACAATAATAAAGGTAAAAGAATTTTGATGTAGGACAAGAGGAATGCACAACATTTGCACTCCAATTTTTTGTGATTGATCCAGATTTTCAGGAATAGAAATGGTGATTACGTATTTCTATTTAACAATATTAAATCTACTGTTCTTATTGTTGATTTCTACATCCATACGTTAAAATAATTATACAAATATAAAACATGTTACAATCCATTATCTACATCAATTTCCACTCATATTATTATTTTTTAATAATAAAAAAATCAAAAAAATATGGCTACTTACAAGCATATTTTATGATTTTAGTCACCATCATTCAAATTCTCACGAAAGGCATCTTCGAGCTACAGCCTCAAATTGGAGCCCCCAGGAAGCAAGCAGAAATTTAAGACCAAGAGGAAACCAGTATCCACACCTGCTAGCCCCAATCGATCAAGGTAAAAAAAAAACATTATTTTAGTTTTTAAGAAATCACAACCTGATGTAGGCTCTCGAGTTTATAGAGAAAAGTATAGGTATAAAAAGTAAGTGATAATTTCTAATACGAACATAACATGAAATTGATAGACGTGAGCCTTTGTCGATATTGTTAATCCAGGCTCTGTTTGTCACAATCTTAACCGTGATAATAATACTTACAAGAAAAAAATGAGCACCTGATATAATCCCCTACTGTACTCCTAGGCCGCTATCCTGCTGGCGATTTTCCTACGATTTCAGAGCGATAGCGTCCATCTGACAGTGGCGCTCGCGTCGCAAAAACGCAAAAACGACGAGACCGTCATATGAACACGACGATGTGACTGCTAAGCCGTCGGGGAACTGCTATCGCTCTATAATCGCTAGTGAGATAGCGGCCTTGTATGATACCTTTATAGAATATGTATTTTTATGACAAATGTGAAAATGACTATGTTTTTTACAGTTTGACTTACGGCCGCGAACCGCAATGTACTTGCATGACACAGGAGCAATACGCAAGACTCCGAGCTCAAGATCCACGCTATCGTAATTATTGTTGATTTATTTACCATTATTATAATACAATACATAATATATGTTATAATGTTATTTAATAGGATAATATACGATTTTGTAGTGTTTAGCCTGCAGTGATGTGGTTGCCTGCCATGATATTGCATATTATTTAAACAAATATTAGGGGTTTGTATGTAGAGGTTGTAGTAACCACTTATAAGAAAACATCGCAGTTACTTCAATACAATTAAAGTAAAAACAATGCTTTTTCGAGCATAATTACTAATTTGACACCAGGTTCTTCGACGTTGCCTCGGACGACGACTCGCGCTATCGAAACAGACGCGAACGCCGCCGCTGGAGCCACCGGCCGCACTGATAAGGTCGCTGCGGCTACTTCTTCCACTTCTCTCTACGACAATGTTTCTACCAACCAGCCGGCTACACAGACGCCAAAACGTAATAATTTGTTTTAATTATTAATGTTAAGTTGCTATATCTCGAAGGTTGCATGGACGTTGCTCTTCATTAAATTGTAATCCTACCATAATCATAATGTTTTTTTTGATAGTACATCAAGCGCTTCTGCGCTTATGCTGTAAGTGTTTATCTAATCACCAAGGCTTTCGTTAAATAATAAGATATTACTATTGCAAAATGTCTTAATGAGACATCTACATTTAGGGTCCCAATCTATAGCCTTGAAGAAAAAAGGGACCCAAACGCAATTTACTTAATGTATTTAATAATCAGACAGCACACGATCAATTTTGATCATAAAATGTCATCGTGTTTGTATGAGGAGAGTTATGAAAGTGGAAGCTAGGCAAGTATGTCAGAACCATGCCATTTGGCACTTGATATCCTCTGCCTACCCCGTTAGGGATTTGACGTGAAGATGTGTGTGTGTGTATTCAATAATCAATGTCCATAATATAATATTTCTGTTATTTTTATCTAGCGGCAGCACGCCAGACGGACGCCCAATCTTCTTCGCGCCCGCCCAAGTCGCAGGAGACGTCTACCATGACCACCAACACTTCCACCGCGCCCAAGACCGTTACCGCTTCGGTCGGCACCCATGGAAATAATGTAAGTTAGAATGTTACTATTCGAAGAGTCTCTTTCACCATCTTGAAGTAAAGTTTCAGTCTTGAGTAGCGTATATACTGGTTAAAGTCGCATGTATCTAAGCGTAGTGTTACACGCTACTTAACTTTTATCGGGTGGATATTGTTATTACGTGTTAATGTTGTGTGGTGTGCGAAAATCCCAGAGTGATCCCATTTAGCGGTTACCATACATATGGGCGGATCTAATCTAATATCGGTATGTAAGTTCTTACCGTCACAGTTTTATTAAACACCAAGATCTATTATGTATCTAAATAAAAATTGACATGTTGATATGTAAATCTGATATTGGATGAGTATTAAACGTTATGTTTAAACATGGGTTATTAAAGAGTTATTAAAGATATATCTCGTGTTATTTAAGAGTTACTGGTGCCATCACCTCAAACAATTTAATAAACAATTCTTGGCCTAGGCTAATTAACTTTTGACTTCAACAGTATGAGGAATTCAAGAGATGTATTAAGCACCCGCATAAAAGTATTTTAATAGATAAAATAAACAAAACGCATGTTGGATAGGCTAACGAAGAACAGCAAGCTTCTGGTGGCGGACAGAGCAACCAAGACCTGAAGTCTGAAGGAGTGCAAGCGGGAGGAACACTTACCACGTCTAAGTCCTCGGCTACTTCCACTCGCTCTGGCAAGGAACATCTTCAGCACATGCCGAAAAGCATTGACTACGGAGATGGAAATGAATCGGTAATACTATAGTCATTTATGTTTTTCATTCTGTTGAAATACCAAACTTAAGCTTTAATACTTAAAATACTACGCAACAAACAATATATGTACGTTGTTTAATTAAACAGTAGAGAATTTATCTACACCTAGACACGTTTTTCATTCGCATGGGTAGCACTCTCGCCATTCGCCTGTAAAGAAGAGTTCAGTAGCAATTAAACATTGTTTTTTTCGGGCTCGTACTTGAAAACATGACATAATATTTTCTTCAGAATTTTCATATTAGTTCTCAAGATTAAAAGATATATGTGGTCGCTGCAAAGTTGCAAAGTATTATCAATTAATCAAAAGAATTGTTTAAGAAACTTCACGGATTACATGCATACTATATATAAAGCAAAAAATCCTTAAAATACTTCTGAATAATTGGTTGTCATCATGTAGTCTATATATCTTAACACAAAGAGTATGTATAGTCCGCATCCTAACTTATAACATACCTGCAATTGATAAAAAATGATATTCCAATATATATAAGTAAGTACGTGATGATAGCCATCACGTGCTTCACTCCTTAATAAGCTATCATCGCGTCGACCAACCGTCTTAAGGTCAATTTACCCTGGTGATCTGTTTATCTATAAAAATAAATAAAATTGGAGTGTCTGTTTGTAATATAAAAATAACTGCTTTTTACTAAATGTCTATGTATGTATACAAGGTACATATACCAAAATAACATTTTTTACAATTTTTGTATGTCTGCCTGTCTATTTGTTCCGGTTAATCTCTGGAACGGCTGGACCAATTTTGACGGGACTTTCACTGGCAGATAGCTGATGAAATAAGGAGTAACTTAGGCTACTTTTATTTCAGAATTATATAATATAATTTGAACGTGGACCTAATTCCACGCGGGTGGATCCGCGGGCACAGCTAGTTGAAAATCATTTGCATACCTTCACCACTACCACCTTAAATAAATATTTTGTTTTTTTTTTTTACTTAATAATCATGTGTGAATTTTCAGGGTCGCGAATCGGACAGGCATTCCATGCACAACCATAATGTGATCAACAACAACACGTCGGGATCGCGTCGCACAAAGTCGAAGAGCACTGAGGACATGAATATGGGTGTGTAAAATACTTACTATATAATACATACTATACTTACTATATTATACGTACGAAGTGAATGTTAGTCTTCAAGGGTTGCAACGTATTTATCCTCAACCTCAGGTACGATTTAATCCTACTTGGGAATTATTACTAATGTCCATGGGCCTCCATGTCCTGCCCATGTCAGGTTGACTGCATGCTCGTTTGCTATTTTTGCTATTTATATTATAGTGTATACACCATTAACGGTTTAGTAGTACAAAGTTCGAATATGGCGCTGTGGCGGCTAATTTTGAAAGTTTAAATATATTCAAGTTATTTTAAGAAAGAGCTGTTACAAATCCGTCCAAATTATTTTTTATAAAATAATGCTCCAAACTAAGTTTAGAAGCCAAATTATTAATGGTCTTAATTATTAGTTTACCTCCGTCATGTTTTCATGTACAGACTCGTGCCATTTTAAACTAGAGATAATATAATAATACTACTTACATTAATTACAGATTCGAGCACTCTGAAGCGCATGCTGAAGCCCATGCCATCAACGGAGAGTCCGGTGACGTCACCCGAGATGGGGCGGCGGCGCTACGCGGGCGCGGCGCCGTGCCCGCCGACGTGCGCCTCGCACGCACACCGCCACTCGCAGCACATGCACCACGGCCACTATGCGCACATCGTGAACAACAATAGCCGACAGAACTCGCAAAGGTATGCCTTTATTAGTTACGTTGCAATTAAGGTCACAGGCACCCAATTTCACATGCCATCCTTACGCGCAGTTTGATAGGGACTTACCTTTTGATCGGAAAGCTATTAGAGAGTAAGTCAAAAAGCCAATCATCCAAGTCCACGTGAGGAGCTATGCATCTACGATCAACCTCATGCAAGACTCGAAGTCTAAATCCATCACCAGAGATAGGGCGGCGGCTGTAGAGCCGGCCGTGGTGCATGTAGATGCACTACCGCATATCGTGAACAACAATAACCAACAAAACTAGCAACGGCCTTTGTTTTGTTTATTCAAATTGCAATTTAGGTCACAATTATCCGTTTCCTTCATTAGCGTTTTGGTCGTTATGTTATTTTTTTAATATATATTTTTTTATATTTTAACCTAGCAATAAGGCAGACGGGCCACCTGATGGTAATTGTTAACCGTCGCCCATGGACATTTGCAACACCAGAGGAATCGCCAATGCGTTGCCGGCATTGAAGGAGAGCTCTTTTCACACCTTTTTTGGAGAACTCTAAGTCACGGCGCTCTGGGAAGGGAGGAAGCTCATTCCACATCTTGCACGTGCATGGTAAAATAACGCGCAAACCGAACTGTTGATGATCGCCACGAATCCAATTGATGTGGATTGAACTTCATCCTTCGGCGAGTGGTGCGATGGTGGAAAGGTGACGTGGGCATCAAGTCGAACAGTTCCTGAGAGCACT
>DWNR01003660.1:0-11574 GCA_018250455.1 Polygonus leo | reverse complement strand
ACTTTCTTTCAGTCCTACTTTCTTTCTAACCTCTCGATTTCGAACGCGATCTGAGAGTTTCACACCACATATTTTCAAAAAAATATTAAACGTCTTAATAATCAAATCAAAACCGAAACCACTGAGGATCATGAATGAAAGTTAGATAATTAATCAAATGACGTTAATAAAAATGTATTTCTCTTGTGCACTGTTTCACTAAAGAGACATATTAGATTGAAATATTTTAGGAAACCTAATAAAATTTAAAAGTAGATAATCCACGCAAAAGAAATCATATTGAGAACAGATGTTGTAGTTATTTCATAAGCTACACGTCAATAGAAAATAGGGCATGGAGTTTCCTACGCGTCACCTTCCGGGAAAGAAAGCAGTCTGTCTGTCTGCCCGGTGCTCCACTATGTGTTGAAAATAGCTAACGGAGAAAATAGCTGCATATTCTATGAAATGCGCCCATTGATAATTAATTGTTATAGAGCAGAATAAAAATATGGATTAGGGTAAAAACAGTATAGATGCCCCAGTGGGATATTTCCGAATTTAATTCGTGTAGTTTCGCGGACGAATCGCTTGCTCTCTTATTATTATTATAACTACTTACTTTGCATGTTTTTGTATATTACGTGGAATAGTAAAGTGCCCTCAAAGTAATTGAAGGTAAGATATCCTGTATTCCGGCGGGCGGCGGGCCATATTCCAAACGTAATTTATATGGTATAGGCATCTATTTTAGATGGATCTATTCTAGAGGCATCTATTCTAGATATAATGCAGAGGGTCGCATAACTTACTTATAGTACTCTGAAAATATTGAAGAAAATGTATTTTACTTTTCACAAATTTGTAGACAAAACGGCCAAGTATTTGCCAGTTTCATAAATAAAATATTCTGTTTTTGGTCCTAGGCAATGCAAAGCAATTTCTAAAAGTGGGGCATCTATTCCGGTCTTAACCTATAATTTTAAAATTAGATAAGTAATAATATGTAATAACAGACGAAATATAAAAGAAAAAATGAAGAATTTAAATAGATGCAGAACATAAAAAGCGAGGAAAACGTGCCAGATTTCTAACAGAACCTATAACATAACCTATCAAATTTAAAAGAAACCTAATCTTCTAAAGATTTTCCTCCACACATATCTGACAAAAATAAACCTATTGAAGTGGAACTCATATTGGAAAATCTAAATTTAACTCACAAAGATGTCGCCTGCAATCGAACGCATATTGATTGTATCTCATCGAATGACGCGCTCTATTTCGCGCAATGATATGTCATTGTGTAGTTTCACTGATTTACATCACAACTATACACGCGCACAATGAGGCGTGCCTGCAGCTTATAGGAGTGGGGGATACATGTATATCTATTATTTATAAACTTACATATATGTAAAATTACATCTTGAATGTGACATGAATTCAGTAGTAATCATTATTTTCGGAATGAATGGAAATATTGATGTTAATGCCTGTCGGGTCAGCTACCGACAGGCGTTGTCTTATCTTAACTATACATATTGTTAGTAAAAAAGCTATGTTGCTATGGTTACAATAGAAAAGATCATATGATCGTTAAGTTTTCTCGAATTTTCTAGTTTTCCGCGCAACATTCTTAAGAATTTCTTTGATAGAACCATGTTCTGACAATAACAAATACGACAAAATGAATTTGCGAAATCCGTTCAGCCGTTCGCGTTCGTTCGTCCAGCGTGATGCCATGACCAAGGAAAACAGGGATTCACTTCAGGGTTGTTCAATATTGATTAATGGCAGAGAAACGGAATAAGTTACCCACTTTGCGTGTTCAATCGTCAAGTAACCAAAAACTGTCATAAGTTAAAAAAAAAAAAAAACTTTACAAGTATTCAACGTAGCTCCAATTAATCTTAATATGCCTTTGTGTATTAAAAGAAAAAATACGGCAACCAACTTTCACCAAAAAAACAAAAAAACATCGATACGGTTAATATCGATTTATCTGTCGATGATTCTTATCTCTTAAGCTTAATGATCGTTCATTGAACTATAAGTTTGGTATCTTATCGTGATCAATCTATTTGTAAGATTATCATTTGTTGCACCTGTTATCTCAGTTATTCTTAATTATAAATCCTTGTACCTATGTTTTACGCAAATGAGAAAGAGAAAGGGATACACGTGTATACAATAAAAAATCCTAAAAGTGCATCTAATTTAGTAGATCCAGAATCTCAAAGTATGAAACTGAAATCATAATTATTACTTAAAGTTCTACAATCTTTAATTTACATTTAAATTAATAACTAATTAACAATTAAAATATTAATTATCACAACAATGACTGAACTTTAATTGAAATATTCGTTAAGAATTTTAGGGTTCGGTATCCAAAGGGTAAAAACAGGTCCCTATGACTAAGACTCCACTGCCCGTCTGTCCGTCACCAGGCTGTACCACAGGAACCGTGATATCTAGATAGATAGTTGAAATTTTCAAAGATGATGTATCTCTGTTGCCGCTATAACATCAAATATTAAAAACAGAATAAAATAAATATTTAAATGAGGCTCCCATACAACGAACGTGATCTTTTTGCCGTTTTTGATAGATAACGGTACGGAACTCTTCGTGCGCGAAACCGACTAGCACTAGGCCGGTTTTTTTACAACATTCTTTTCGCAACACAAATCTCTTTGTTTATATCGTTTACGACAGAAAATTGCAAATAAAGTTTACAAAATAATTGCAAGGGCAACGAACTAAATTCAATTACTGCGGAGTCATCTTTATCATGAGAAATAAACTGTCTCGTATTTTTGGTAACAAAGAGAGTCGTAAGTAATAAAATATGAATACATACACTTAATTACGTACGTAATTACAGTTCTCGAAAAAATATTTTCTTATGTCATCTTTATCTCTTTTACTTTATATTCAATACAATGTAGTCGGCGAGATAGCTTACATAAAAATCTGCAAAATGCGAGCGTTCCATACCACCAATAGAAGTATTGTATCTTTAATTAATCGTAGTCATTATATCTATGTAAGAAGAACAGTAAGGTTTTAGTCGAAGAAAGAAAAAATGTGAGCAATTAATTGAACTTTTAATTTAACACACATGACAGGTACATTACCTACTCAGTTACTTACTATCCTAGAATTCCTTAGAATTTCTAGAGACAAGACAAGGTGGTATGTTAGGTATACTCGTATACTAGGTTGTTTATTTATTTACAATAAAATTGTGAACAGAACTTGATATAATTTTAGATCCTAGCACTTTAAGAGGCTGAAATTTTTGAATAGAGACTTGACCTTATTTAACACAAATGTTTTCAAAGGGATATTAATTACACGAACGTAACACTCTCACTAATTTAAAAAGATCAACAACATGTGTCTATGTTAAAATTGACGAAATTATCATCCACCCTCCCGCGTCGAGTGATATACGACACGAATCTCACGAGCTATCACGTTTTATGATAGTTTTTAATCACCCCAGTGGCTTTTTTGTCATGAACACGTGTATTATGTGATGTTGTGAAGGGACAATTTATTTTTCTTATTTGTATATTATTTCTAATAGTACGGAATAGTAAATGAGTTTATTATTAATAAGAACGTTGGAAAAAAGTGAAGACACAAATATGGGACATATTAATAATTAGGACAATTTATATTTGCACAATTTTTATTTGCGTCACCGGACAATGCATTGTCCAGCATGCTGGAAAATATAAGTGCGTATTGAAAGAGTCTAAAGGAGTCGGTTATATACAAACAAACATATATACATACAAACATACAAGTGAAGCTAATTGAGCGTGTTAAGAACCATGAAGTAAAATCACTATTTGATAGCTCATTCTTTGTGTGCTTCCTATGACACGGGGAATGCTATGATGAGCTATGAGTGTAGAAAACATTGTTAAAATTGTCCCAATAGAAAAATTTGGAATCCGTTTTCTATTATCCAAATGGTAAACAGATACTCATTATTACGGACCATACAACTTTCCCACAAACGGTCCCAATTCAGTGAACGTAGGAAGCGAACCGATCATCGTGTACGATACACCGATAAGTTTAATGATAGGCCAGTATCATCTACTCATAGCGCATACCAAACTGTTTCCTTCATTGTACGTTGTATGCGACGGAATCAAGTTTCTACTATATGTCGTACTAGCTACTGTCTGCAGCTGTCGTAAGTTTGTTAAAAATACCAATTTTGTCGTTAATTTGTTAAAAAAAATGGCAATCATAGGGACTGCCGATAGAAGTGAAAACCTATAACTAACAACAAAAGGCCCTATCTCTCAAGTGACAATATGGTACAGTGGTCTACACTAGTTAACGATGTTGTTTATTGCGCAATGATTGACGCCGTATAGCTATATTTCTGTCACGATACACCGCATCGATGCGTGAAAAAGAGAGCGCGAAAGGTGAGGTTTGGGACGCAGCACTGTCGCTGAGCGCATTCAATTGGTTCTTGATTCTCGATCTGATCTGATCTGATGATCTGATCTAACACGATTTGAATATACTCGTTAAGAAGTTATAGACTATTTTGCAATACCTTAAGCGTAAATATGCCTCTGACGCGCTTTCAAACATTTTACCCTGCCCATCGTTGATATAAAAGTTTTCAAAAAATAGTCTAAGCCACTACAACTAAAGAACATCGTTCACACCATATGTTTTACCTACTTAAGCATTTTTATACCCGTTGTAGGAGTTCGATTCGCAAAAGTTAAAAACACATTTTACACATAAGTACAGATAATGAATTGAGTATTTAATTAGTAATTATTTCAAAATAAACTCGTAATTTACTTACTAATATTAACAAAAAGCGGTTATTGTGAATAGACTATAATAGATAGTTAGACATTTAGTCTGGCGGACTTTTATGTTGGTAATGTGTAACATGGGTTTATATTATTGTAAATTTCGTAAGGACCCTTAATTCTTTTGGAAATAAAATATACCCCATGTCACTCGCTGGTAACGTAGCTTACTATCGGTGGAAGAGTTTTGAAAATCGGTCCAGTAGTTTCTGAGTTTATTCAATACAAACAAACAAACAAATATTTCCTCCATATAGTCTTTATCCTAGTGTAGATAATTTACAGTGTATTAGTGCGGAGACTTGTGTTTCAGGTTGTACAAATTTAAAGCTATACACCGTATCTCCCGCCTCTACCTGTATTGGGAAATGAGTGTTGATTATCTTTTGAGGCAATAACCATAAATATTGTTTTACGGTACGATCGCCCAATTAGAGGACTAATGGAATTGGAGAAAATGTAAAATTATATACAGATGTTACAATGCCTCACGGTTCAAGCGATTTTGAACCTTAACTCTTACCACTTAAAGATTACTTGTAAGAACTTCCTAATATGAATCATCTTTACCCACCGACGGCCACATAGGAAGCCAAAGCGAGGCGATAAACGTTTAGACAAGTAATATTATGTTATTGGAAATGTGTAGACGATTACACAATTGACACCATTCTATACATATCTTAATATACCTTGAGGTGATGTATTTTCGACATTATGTCATACTACATGTTTTGGACTGCCTAGACCAGAGGTCGGCAACCTTTTGGCGGGCAAGGGTCACAAGGTGCTAAAAAAATCTAAAGGCGGGCCACACTTGTGATATTAACCCTAGAACTCAATTACTCCATTGTTTTTTATTTAATTATATTTTACCAGACCGAGATCGGACCGCGAATGAACCGTGATCGACGTTATAGTGTGAATCCAGCCTCACAGGCGCGCTTATTCATTAATTTACGCATTTATTTTGATATTTTTAACTTCAAAATTTTTAACTACTAAACATTCACGGGCCGCAAGCAAGACGTCCGCGAGCCGCATGCGGCCCGCGGGCCGCGTGTTGCCGATCGCTGGCCTAGACCTAGAATCTTCGTGGCAAACTAATCTCTTGTTATGGATAGTAAGATGTTATTGCCTGTTGCACTTAAACATTCAGGGGAGCATTTTCGTTTTCAGACATCAATACGTCTGTATAGTCAAATCAGTTTAAAAACGTTTTTGCGTATGTAGTGGTGTATATCCATACAGTGAGTAAAACCGAAATGAACAAGTTTGCGCTGTTACGTAGAGTACGTCAAATAGAATGAAAATATAGTCAGACGCGACATGTCATGCCATTTTGTTTGTTAATCTTTTCGTTCGCATTTATCACTGATAAGCAATTGCAATCCATAACTTCAGAGGGATGGTGATTTTTTGTCTACATGCTATTGAAGAGAAATATTAATTTAAGGGTAGACACTAAGCTTTTAATACAATAACAGAACGAATTATCATTAACATTAATCGAGTGAAAGCAGAAACAAGCATGACTACTACACACACACACTACACATACACAAGCGTAAAAACGTCTCCAAGCTGATTTACCTATCCTCGACTTCAGATGGGACTTAAATCAATTTGATGTTTATTTATACGAACTAGCTAGGCGGATATTTCTAATTTAAGCAGCGCACATACAAGAATATATGTATTTATAGTTTAAAGATATTAGATATATATACTCGATATTTATACTCGTAATATAAAGGTATAAAGACTGTAAGCTACATCAAAATTGAAAATACTGTATCCGTAATTTCTGTTATCTCCTCCATTATGTGATTTCACTACCCGAATGTTTTCTTTGATCATTGATACGAGTATCTTTTGTAAGACGAACCGACTTAACATGACTCTTCTGTCGAACGAATTTAGTTTTTATTACTATCACATTAAAGTTCAAAGCGTGGGATGCAGTTAAAGGGTTAGTTTGTTGACAAGTAGTACACAATTTAGACAGGAAGGCGAACATTTGATCGTTTGAAAGATATGGGTTAATTGTGTGGGAAGATATTATAATTTATAAGTAACTATTAATATTTTAAAATATTTGATATTTCTGATAATTTTGGATTGTCATCTAATGGAAGTCGTGTAGTTCGACTGGGGATACGATCATGATAATCGTATCCCCAGCAAGTGAAGCAAATTAGTTTCTGTTACATGATGCGAACGTCTTAGAGGTCAGGAGCAGCATAGCAATTCATTTGTAAACCTCAAATAAGATTCTATCACGCTTGAGGTTGATTAAAAATGTTCATGTGTAGACAGTGCCCACTTAACATGAGGATTGCAAGCTCGTTTGCTGGCTTTATACTATGAAAAGGGGGATAGAATGTACTATCTTTTTTAGCAACGTCATCCACGCCTGTATATTTGTTATCTTCAGAAAAAACAAAGGATGGAAGAAGTATTCTGATGAGGAGGATATGCTCTTGCCTAAGCTGGGCCAAAGATGTGAATGAACCACTGAAACGAAGATGTAGATCACGATGACACTTCATATCGTATGAATTACGAGTTCTCTTATGTATTTACTTTTAAAGAAGCATAATAAATTGCAACACACTTCATATCAGTTAATGTACAAAAAAAATGCATTATTGTAAAAGCTACGTCCAATACGCAACTTAATGTTTACTTAACTCATTTCCATTACACATAACTTTTACTTATTCATAAAAGGAAAAGCATTAAACTCATCACAATACACTGGGGGCCATTAAAACGCGTTTATTCCACGATTAAGTGCCGACAGCACTTCCTATGCTGCTCATTGTGTTCTCGTAATATCTCGCGACTTTGTCTCATCTTCACGGGTTCAACGAACCGATTTACTTACTTTAGTGTTCAAATATCTATTTAAAATATTTGAACATAGATATAAGTAAAATGTTACTGTAAAAGTCTATAATTGATAAATCTTAGGGTTCACTGGTATATCTTAGGACAAGCTGACCCGCGCAACATTTTGTGCAACATTTTGCGTTGAAACTCCACTTCTACTGGTCGTAGAATGATGTTGTATAACCTATAGCCTTCCTCAATAAATGGAATATTCAACACAAAAATATTTTTTCAATTCGAATCAGTAGTTCCTGAAATTGGCGCGTTCAAACAAACAAACAAGCAAATTCTTCAGCTTTTTATTATTTGTATAGATTGACCAATGACGTAAAAGTATTTCTATAAACAATTAATTTATTACAATAATGTATGTATACCTTTATCATACTTTTGTATTCGTGGTTACCTAGGTTAGGTAAGGTTATGTTTATCATGTTTGCACTTGTCTACTTTTCAACATAACGTGCTTCTGTAAAAAATAAGATTTACCGAGTGTATGGTAACAATTCGGGCCTTTACCATCAGGTATTGGTAAATCTTAAGATTTACCGTTTAACGTAGTTTGGGCTTTTACAATAACATAACATACATAGATTTAGATTATGTATAAATAATTGGAAACATGTTTATTGTAAACATACAACATATTCAAAATTGTGTCCTGTATTTTCAAAATAACTGACTATTAACTGGTTTATTATTAAAAAAAAGGTTTAAAACGTACTCATTAAAACGAACAAAACAAAATTAGTTCAACAGTTGATAATATGGATTCAATCTTTACCGTTGGTTATGATGTAATATTGGGCTTATGTTTATAATTACTACGATCTGATCGCGGAAATTGCAAACAAAATAAGCACTTACATACTTTAGCACACTAAATAAAATTACCCAGTACGTACTTCTATGGGAAATTGTATATTTTACGGCATTTTACGGCATCCGCTATTAACTTTTAGATTAACATTATTCGCCATTAATCGAGATTAACTCGTTCAGAATTATTTTGCATGATTTGTCCCACATGACCCCACTAACAGGGCAAATAATATAAATATTTTAATTATACGTATTTTATATATGGCTTATTATTCTTTCAGTTCATTAATCATTTCAGTTATTATATCTTTATAGTCTCCCAATAAATACTAAGTGGTAGAACTCGTGTAGTTCGGTCAAGTAGCACCACTACCCTCATAATCCTCCGTGAAGCAGTTCTAGTATTTCAGTTTGGAGAGGTGTGATTGTCGGATATACCTACACACGAGGCGATCATCTTAAGTTCTCAGAGGTAGCAACAAATATGTGGGTTGACCACATTCAGGACGATCTCAGGTACGATTCCATCGTACTTGGGGGTGATTACTAATGTTCATGGACGGCAGTGACTACTTACCATCAAATGCATGTTATGTTTATAGTTTATCGTTCCTTACTCGTCTAATCTTTTGATCTCATTTTTATTCATGATACAATATAGTTCGTTCAAAAGTTACAAGTACATCGATAAAAAGTAGGTACATAATACCCATTCATTGCGCAACCGGTGCAACGTAATCGCCTGATCTTTGCTACCGGCTACTGACCCAATTATCTACTGTATCTACTACTACAAGATACAGGAAGCGTATCTCTTGAGAAATAACATACTCTACATACGTGGTTTTCTTCAGTTTATTCTGTAGTGTATAGAAATAGGTGAGTTGGTGAGGGGACGCGTAGTTAGAAGATATCTGTAATTAACCTCAAATAGTAACATTGTAGCTGAAGTATTACCACACGTGCTTTGCTAAGGTGTAAGGTAGGTAATATATATCCTAATATTCGTATCGTATCAACATGGCGTATTGGTAAATTTCATATAACTTTATGATCTTCCATAAAAAAATGGAACTTCATTTTATGTTGTTATAATTATGTTTAAATAGACATATGTAGCAAAGGGGGGACGTCTACATTTAGAGCGGACAAAATATCCTATTTTAAAAGAACTGAAGAACTCATTTACTGAAAAATTAAAATATAACTTGAGAGTAACAGGTGAAACCTCAACAAATACCCCGTCATTGCGTACAGACAAATTTGATCTCTCGCATTCAATCGAAAGCCTAAGGCCTTAATTAAGTTATTGTTTATTTTTTGTCCACTTAGCGGCGGCATTGTGTCTGCCTCGTCTGAATGGCGGACGGCGGGAAGGCGGAGGCGAAATGGCGAGCCGGTGAAAGTGTAATCAGGTGCTCGTGGGATTAGGGTTGCCAGGTGCAAGAATAATGAAAGCGAAGAGGACCTGTGTAGGGTTCGCCTGCAGTGTGTGTGTGTGTTTTGAAAGCAATTTATATTTTGGCAGAAAAGTGTGGTCATAAGAAGCCGGATCGTCTTAATTCTGAAAATAAGTGATGTAAGGGAAGGTGCCCGAAGATAGCCCACTGAATATGTTTATTTGAAACCATATAAAATTATTTGATTAAAGTAGGTAAGTATAGGAAAACATTGATAAAAGTGTGTAGCCATTACTGTCATTTTATTTAAGTGGGCCATGTTGGGAAGTCGGCCATCTTAGGGTGCCTTACTTTATTTCTAATTTTATTAATTGGTACACAGTCCATGGGTAGCAATTACAGTATCTACAACCACGCCTGATACCTGTGCCGTAGGATAAAAATAATATGCCCAAACATGTGCCTTCAACCGTAGCAACCCTATCCTACGATGTGCATTCGACGACCACAATACGTAACTTACAAAGCGCAATACAGCTGTGCCGCTTGACGTCTGTGACATTCTGTGAGTTGAGATTCTTTGAAATCGTTACGACGATGATTACGACTCGAGTGTTGATAGTGTTACAGCGTTAAAATAATGTGAGGAATGCAATTTATTTTAAGAAGGTTTATCCCAATTAAAGTAGCAAACGATGCAATGCATGTGATGAAAAGTGGCCCAGTTTGTCGTTTATGATAAAACTCGAACAGGACCGTACGATGAGTTTGCTAGCGTAAATTATATTAATTGGGTTAATATTACTTCGATATGACTGTGTCACTAAATACTTTTTTGATTACATCATTTGATTTATAAATTACTGGCGAACGAACAAAAGGAATTGTCATTACATTTATAATCAGTCCATTTATTTTAATCCCACAACTGGGTCCATAAAAAAACATAGGATTCAAATATTTAAATCTCGTCTTAAGAGCCTGAAATTAACCACTGTTATATTGCCTTCATTAGCTACCTGGGTACCTAGAATGATGTAACTCAAAAAATATAATTTCATTCTCGGAATTAAATACAGCGAATCCAATTCAATTGAAGGCAGGTGTAGTACGATGCGTTTTTGTCGAACCTCGCTTCGTTGCACGTTCGAAATGCGTTCGACATGAAGCGGCGTGCTCTCTCAGATTTGTTAACTCATTTGTTTTTATTTATCGTCTTAAGGTAGCAAACGAGAATGCAGTCCACCTGATGGCAAGTGGTCACTGCCGTCCATGCACATCAGTAATCATCCCCAAGTAAGATTTAATCATACCTAAGTTTGATCATAGATGCGTTGCTACGCCTGAGGACTAAGATTTTCGCCTCGTGTATAAGAGTAGTCGGCAACCACGCCTCTTCAAAACAAGATCGGAGGATCTAATTGCTTCACGGAGGATTATAAGAGTAGCGGTGGTATATCCCCGATCGAACTAAACGAGTTCTACCACCTGATTTTATTAAGACATACACAAAAAATTACACAAAAATTACTGTTGAAAGAGGGCTAGTATATATTATTATCTTTTGTCATTTGGTACTGGATAGTATAGTATAGCATAGCATGTATAGTATA
>DWNR01003659.1:0-11575 GCA_018250455.1 Polygonus leo | reverse complement strand
CGCAGATGCTTCAAAAAGGAAGTTCGTTAGGTTAAAATTAAATTTTCATTCCAGAGGAAATGTTCACATAATAATATAATTTAATGCGACGTCGCTACAACAAGATGCGGTTATAATGTTTATAATGTAAATGAAGAGGTTGTATGGCTTATCTTTTATGGCAGTTACCAAGTAATATCATTAAATGTTATGTAATGGAATTTTAGGGAAGTGTAATTTGCAAGGACATTTTCTTTTTGGCAACACTACCTTTTTCATTGGATGGTTGCTAGCTCTGTGGTTCGACCAGGTCATGTATTCACAGTGGTCACTGACATCCATGGACATTAAGCAACTGTAAGTAGGATTAAATTCCAACCCGCATTTGATTTCCGATATCCGAAAATATGTGGTTGCCAGTATCACCCATAAAAGCCGCGAACATCACAGTTCTTAGGAGTGAAAACATATCTGTGATCGAACTCTAGGACTTCACTCCGTTCCTACTTTTTTATCGTACAAAGGTAGCAAATGAGCATGCAGTCTACCTGATAGTACAATAAACCAGTACAATAAAGACTTAGCCAATATCACCTTGGTAATATGATTGCGATTTATTTCTTTTTTTAATATAACTCAATAACTTCCATATTGAAAATCGATAGGTACTAGAAAATTTTCTCACTTGATTGCTTTTATCAAATTAAATTTATTTTTTAATTTCAATAGTAGGTACTCTCGCTACCGAGTGCACTCGAGTATATTAAATGGGCTCATCAATTTAAAACGCAGATGCTTCAAAAAGGAAGTTCGTTAGGTTAAAATTAAATTTTCATTCCAGAGGAAATGTTCACATAATAATATCATTTAATGAGATGTCGCTACAACAAAATGCGGTTATAATGTTTATAATGTAATTGAAGAGGTTGCATGGCTTATCTTTTATGACAGTTACCAAGTAATATCATTAAATATTATGTAATGGAATTTTAGGGAGATATAATTTGTAAGAACATTTTGTTTTTGGCAACACCACCTTATTTATTCTTATGTTTTGGTGACAGTTCCTTTTTCATTGGTATATACAAATATAATGTATGGTAAAAGACCAAGAAGATGGTCGCTAGCTCGGTGGTCTGACCAGGTCATGTATTTACTGAGGTCACTGATAACCATGAACATTAATCAACCCTAGAGAGGATTAAAGTCCTACACGCAATTGATTAGCGATATCCCAAAATATGTGGTTGCCAGTATCACTCATAAAATACGCGAACATCACAGTCCTCAGGTCTGACTGGCTCCTGAGGACTGTGTGATTGACAGGAGTGAACATAACTGTGATCGAACTTTAGAAGGACTTCTCTCCTATCTGAGGTTGATTTTACTTTTTTATCCTAGCAAATGAGGCTTCAGTGCACCTTATAGTAAGTGTTCGTTGCCGCCCATGGACTAGCTTGCTTGGAAAGACCTACACTCGGTCAAAGGTCTTTTCATTTTGTGTTCCGTAGAATTTTGCAAGATATTAAAATAGCACGTATGTATATTCATATATATCCAAAAATATATTTTGAACTCGAACTCGAAATATAAATGTATACCATACTAGTTTCCATTAGTTTTTATCCGATAATGCCAGAAGAAAAATAAGGTTTTTAGGGCGTTATTATGTTTTAGTGTTACAAGGGTATTAACGATGGCAATAAAAAGCAAAATTCGGACACAGGGTTTTGTGTCAGGATGGTAAAATGGTACTCGGGAATGATTACTAATGTGGCGGTAGCCACACCATGAGGTTGATTGCACACCCGTTTGCTTCATCTCCTTCAACTATAAACAAATATAGTACATATACAGTAATATAGGCAAACTAAAAGTTTCCGCATTTCTGAAACCAACTTTAGTACGGTACCTAATTGGTGCTTACAGCAACCAAACAGTAATTGAGAGCAATCGTTTCGCTATGTTATTATTGCCTTGGGAAAACCTTATTTACGTAAATGAGGAAAAATAAGACTTATATGCTCCTTAAAATTTAAACGGATTCCTTGCTTCGATCCAGAGTCATTTTGTTTATTCTTCTGAGAAGTTCTTTTCAATTTTAATCAAGCAAGTATTATTTTTCAATAATGAAATTTCTTGAATGTCAGTGAGAAAAATACCTTCCTTTACAGGGTAATTTGTTACTTCTTTATACAAGACACTAATATTGGTTATAGTTTGTGTAACTGAAAACCATGTTATGTATTGAACTCATCCATTATAGCTACAAAGGTATTTTACCCCCCACGCCCTATTTATTTTGGAATGACATACACTTGGTCAAAGATCTTTTCATTTTGGGCTCTGTAGATTTGAAGATATGGAAATAGCACGTATGTATTCATGTATATCCAAAACGAAAGATTTTGAAAAATGACCAGTTCGAAATATCGAATCGTATTACATAGTTGTTTCCATTGGTTTTTATCAGTTTTTGGATAACGCCAAAAGAAAAATGAGGGTGTTTTAGTGTAACAAGGGTATTAATGGTAGCAAAACGAAAAAAGAAAGAAATTTAGTAAAATAACTATGTAGTAAAAGTTAATAACTTGGAATGACAAATTAAAATTGCTTTAATTTTTTTTTGCCATATTGATAACAGTATTACAAGTTCGTAAATTAATTAAAATTTCTATCTTCAAATATTCTGTAGACCCTGTTTTGATGGATATCGGTAGGTTAATATTTATTGCTTAATGTTCTGTAACTTTACATCACATACAGTTTAGGGCCCAAGCTTCATAAATTTCTGAAGTATCTCCTTTCAAGGGAATACAAAGTGAAGATACGTGAATATGATATGAACGTTTTAAAACATTAAGCTGCATGTAAACATGAACTTTATTGCCTGCACAATAAGATTTAAAATCAATTGTAATAAAACCAATGGTGGTAGATACTTACAAGGAATAACTTTTTGGTTCTGGTTTTTGTGTAGATTTGTCTTTTTGGTGGCATGTCGGCACGAATGTGTATCCACTTTAACCGCTGTCTGTAACAAGAAATATATAACATTATTAAATATATATACATTACCAGGTGGTAGAACTCATTTAGTTCGACCGGGTAGGTACCACCGCCATCCTCATAATCATCCGCCGCCTCATCATCATTCATCCTCAATTATCAATTATCCTCCAATTATCCGTGAAGCAATTATTGTGTTTCGGTTTGCAGAGACGTGATTGCCGGCTAATAATATACGCGAGGCGAACGTGTTAGTCCTCAGGGGTAGCAACGCATCCGTGATCAAACTTAGGTATGATTTAATTGTACCTGAGGATGATTACTGATGTTCATGGGCGGCAGCGACCGCTTACCATCAGGTGGACTGCACGCTCGGTTGCTCAATCAATATTTATTTCTGTCACATCGTTTATGATCCAATTTCTGTATAACATTACGAATGTAAAGAGTGTACGAATAGTTTATTTTGTACATATTGAAGTAACAAACAAGCATGCAGTACATCTGATGGTAAGTGGTTACTGCCGTCTACGTCATCTGACGACCGGACAAAACTTGAATAACTATCCCCATTTAAAACTGGTTTAAGTGTAACCGAAACAAAACACTTATAAACAATTGTTACGCGGCGGAATTAGATGGATAGATTACTTTTCTTTGCATCAATTTCTTTATCATCAACATAATGTAATAAAAACGTTCCTGGCTTATTTAACCAAAAAAATGAAGGAATAAAAAAAATATTGTTATAAACTCTATCAATAAGTGTTACTAAAGATTTAATTAATAGCTTAAACATAATCTACTAGACTCTATTCTACTTGTCGATCATTAAATAAAGAAAACGTTCTAGCACAAATAAAAATATAGCAACAGATATAAATATGATGACATAATGATCTTATATCGTGAACAGAACGCAATAAAGTAACAATATTGGAAAACTCGTTTATATGCGAGGAGTGGAGAGCTCGTCATAATTTTCAAAGGGCGTTATTAAAAACGTTACCGTCCTTATCCTAAATAAAAGATGAAACTTGAGGTTGTCTTACGGAATACTAAATTAAGGGAAGTTTGTCAATACAGAGGAATTTACAAGTTTTGTAAGCGGGCGTTTCGGAAGCAATTTAAGTTTTCCATTGAGAACCTTGTTTCTTGGATTAAGAATAGGATTAGGTGTTTATGATTAGGGACTTTAGTTCGGAACGAGCCTGATAGAAAGTAGTGACTGCCGCCCATGGACATTAGTAATCACCCCATAGTACGTGAGGTTGACCACAAATGCGTTGCTACCCCTGAGGGGTAAGATGTTCACCTCGTGTATGAGTATAGCCAGCAATCTAAAAATAACCTCTCCAAACCTAAATATTTAAACACGAGGCAAACATCTTAGCCCTCTAGTGACCATGACCATGGGCGACAGTGACCTTATCATCATGCTCGTGTGCTACCTTTAGGATATAAAAAAAGATAAATTGCGTGAATTAACGTACTCGTATAATAACGGAGTTTGTTACGACTACTTCAGTTTGTGATAAGATCTTAGTCTGATAATTCTGTTAAATAATGTATAAACGTTGTCTGTTATGATTTCTTCTCTTCTCTCTCTGTTTACTTTCCCAAATTCTTACTTACTCTGATTACTTTCCCAATAGTGGAACAGAGGGTTGATGAGCTACATGGTAAAAATTATCTAAATGTGTAAAACTAACTTATTTTCTACTTTATCAATACTATAAAAGTCGACTATTATTTATCATTATAGTTTCCGCTTACAATAACCACGATTTTATGTATCGAAAAACAATTTATTTCGGACTTCAATGACCTGACTGACTGCGACTAACTAGCACTGATATCAGCGGTTATAAATCTAGTTATAAAATTTTATGCCATATTTGTACATAAATAATAAACATAACGCTACATCTGTAGAAATGTCCCTAAAGAATACTAATATTTTAAAGCTGAAGAGTTTGTTTGTTTGTTTGCTTTAACGCGCTAATCTCAGGAACTTCTGGTCCGATTTGAAAAATTCTTTCAGTCTTAGATAGCCCATTTATCGAGGAAGGCTATAGGCTATATATCATCACGCTAAGACCAATAGGAGCGGAGCACCAAAAAATAATGTTTCAAAATCGGGGAAAAATTGACCCACTCTCTCTTATATGACATGAGCTAGTAATTAAATATTTTGAATAAGTCGCCACACGGGGGTTTTTATATTTCAAATCCTAGGTGTGATGTGCACATAAATAATTTAATTAAGATTTATTTTCGATAAAAGCTTTTAATTAAGGGATTAAATACTGTGGAAGTGCGTCAAATCTATTTTCTATTTTGCATTTATTTTTATTATCGCATTCTAAGAGAAGCCGCGTGGGTTAGGCTCTTTTATAGGAATTAGATTCTTAAGGAATATGAGGACGATGAACTAAAGGTAACAGACACAAGCTTTTTCATGGAGATATCGATAAAATATACCTTTAATAGCAGCAATAAGCTTCTATTTGGTTAAAAAAGTGTACTATACTATATTTACAAGAGAACATTACATGTCTATAAATCCCCCACAGGGAATAGTGGCTAAAATCTACGCGAGTCCGCTTCACTCAGTACTCACTGGTATCGAAATTTCTGTTCAATATTCATTAAAATCGACAGCTATCGTCAGATAGATAGTAGGCATTGTGAAACAAACAACATCATTCTTTATTTGGATGGTTGATTGATCGAAGCTGGATCGTAGCTCCATCCCCCTGATATTTATTAAGGACGTTTTGAAAAGTGTCGCATTCGATGGAATTTTGTCCAGTTTATAGTTATAGTTTCAAGTTTACCTACAAACCTTCTATGACACCCGGCGTAGAGGATCGGCTATGATATCGGTTTGCTGTGCTATCGGTCCCGGGTTCGATTCCCGGAGAGACAAAAAATTTAAATAATAAATTTGGATTTCTGTTCTGGGTCTGGGTGTTTGTGCATTCGTCTTGTGTCCAACTCACTCAATATTCACTTCCATGCGCGACCAACCCACTCAATACTCACTCGTAACGTAATTTCTGTTCAATACCGATTAAATCAACAGCTATCATCAGAAAGACACGTATTGTTAAACAAACAATAACGTTCATTATTTTCATTGTTGATTGATTTTTGATTGTTCGGTTTATAGAATCTTTATTGTTGATCGAAGTAGCGTCCATTGCACGCTCCTTTTATCTCGTACGTACAAGATGTGGAATGAGCGTCCTTCCGAGGTATTAATGGGGTTCTTCAAAAAAGGCGCGAAAAGAGCTGTTCTCCAAAGCCAGCGATGGCGGTCCCTATGGTGCTGCATAGGCGACTACGACTACTTACTACCAGGTGGCCCGTCCGCCTTATCACTAGGTTTAGATAGTTTCCCACAAGGGACGAATGTTATGTAGGAGGTTTAGGGTACGCATTAAAAATTAATTAACATTTTTTTAGAAATAAAATATAGCGAGCACACCTATTAATTAAGCAAGAGATAAATGCGAGTCCAACTCACTCAATACTCACTCGTAACGTAATCTCTGTTCAATATCGATTAAATCAACAGCTATCATCAGAAAGACTCGTATTGTTAAACAAACAATATCGTTCATTATTTTGATTGTTGATTGATTTTTGATTGTTGTTGAAGCTTGATCGAAGTAGCGTCGAGCCGTCCTTCCCTGTTTGATATTTGTTAAGGGATTATTTGAAAAACCCTTGTTAATTGAGAGGCTGAAATGGTTCGTATAATGTCTTAATAAATCTGAATATACAATCTATGTATATATATAAAAGGCAAAACTGATTTACTGACTGGCGTATCAACGCACAGCCGAAACTACTGTACCTAGAAACTTGAAATTTGGTACAGGGGTTCCTTGATGATATAAGTGAGCACTGAGAAAGGATTTTTCGAAATTCTACCCCCAAGGGGTTTTCGACTTATACGCGGACGAAGTCGCGAGTATTTAATATACATAATGTGTTTTTTTTATCTTGTCCTTAGCGATAAAAAAGAGGACCCACCTGATAGACTTTTGTAATTGACTAATACATCGCCGGTATATAAAATATAACTCTTTTGGGTTCCCGTATACACAGTGTGCCTACGGAGCTATTAACGGTATAACTAAAACTTCCGTCCATACATGTACGGATGTATATTTTGGACACTTACCCTATAGTCCCTAAAACGAGACATAGTTGACAAGTAGTTGAAAAGTATTTCTAAAAATATACATTGAAAAAAGGACATTTAATTATGACTCAAGGAACCTCAATCCAGTGGATCACAACGTTACAATAGACTAGCTGACCCGCGCAACTTCGTTTGCGTCACACAAGTGAGAGTGGGTTAAATTTTCCCATTTTTGGAACATTTTTCGTTGATACACCGCTCCTTTTGGTCGTAGCTTGATGTTATATAGCCTATAGCCTACATCTATAAACAGGCTACCCAACATTAAAATAATTTTTCAATTCGAATCAGTAGTTCTTGAGATTAGCGCGTTCAAACAAACAAACAGACGACCAAACTCTTCAGCTTTATATTATTAGTATAGATATACGTAATACGGAACCCTTCGTGTGCGAACCTGACTTGCACGTATGTATTTATAGCTGATTATTTATAGCCCATGTCCTGTGTCATTGCGCTCCAGAAATAACTCAGGAGGGGGTTCATTAACTATTACTTTGGTCGACAGGTTTGAATAGATCTTTCTTTAAAACATATATTTGTGTGTGTCATACTATACAACATAATATCACATTAAAATTAACGGTAATTTGATCAAATATCGAAATTCCGTTACAGATATTCGTCAATACAAACTACGCCAATCATTATAAACAATAATACAATTACTTTAGACTGATTCGTTCGAATATAATAAACAAAGTTGATATCAGACTCGCTGTTGCTTGCCTGTGCGTTTTGATTTGGTTAAACTTGGTTGTAATAAGATTGAAAATTAAATACGGCTATAAAAGAAATCTTTTTGAAAATTACAAAACAAATGAACAAATCGCCGTGCAATTTTTTGCCTTTCTATCAACACCTAGCTTAGAGTGACGTCACAGCGGACGTAGCCTCAGCTCATGTGTCTTTAGATTAGTTTTAATAGATACTGTGGGATTCTGGGCACAGATGACAATACATTTATCTATATTAATAATATTATGAAGCTGAAGAGTTGAGAGTTTGTTTGTTTGTTTCCTTGAACGCGCTAATGTCAGGAACTACTGGTGCGATTTGAAAAATTCTTTCAGTGTTAGATAGTCTATTCATCGAGGAAGGCTATAGGTTATATATCATCACGCTAAGAAAAATAGGAGGGGAGCACCAATGAAGAATGTTTCAAAATCGGGGAAAATTTGGCCCACTCTCTCTTATACGACGCAAATGAAGTTGCGCGAGTCAGCTAGTATTGGATAAAATCATAACCCTGATTTTGATTCAAGCCATAGATTTAGTAAAAATAAGAAAGGACTGCAAGCCTAGTCGCATATAATATTCGACCAGTACCTTAAACATTTAATATGTTGATACACAAAGGTGACTCATTGCCCAAAGAGGGCACAAGGGCACAAAGTAAAGTTTACATTTGGGTCATGTTCATATTAATCGAATTTTCTCAATTTCCATTTCTGTTTCCTACGGGAATCTGCTTGTGAATTTTAATCACCTTATTTCCCTTTATTTTTTTATAAAATGCTTTGTCTTTGTTACTCGTTTTGTACTAGACAGGAAAAAAATGACATCAACCCTTTGAGTTCAAAGAACTTCGTTAGGTATATACAGAGTACACAAATAGTATAAAATACAAATAATTTTGGTAGGTTATTAAAAAAAATATTAGTATCTTGATCTATATATATAAAAGGCAAAACTGATTAACTGACTGACATATCAACACACAGCCGAAACTACTGTACCTAGAAACTTGAAATTTGGTATGATATAAGTGAGCACTAAGAAAGGATTTTTCGAAATTCTACCCCCAAGGGGTTTTCGACTTCCACGTGGACGAAGTCGCGAACAAAAGCTAGTCAGATATAAAATGTTCTTCATTCTCAGTAAATTGTTTGCTCGCTAAGCTATTAACTCGTAAGCGCTCTTTGTAATTAAACTACAGTTTAATGTTTGAACCTTACCTGTTTCATTCCCTCTAAAAGACCCAACGCTGTAGCTTTTAGGAACTGAGCAAGTTTTTAGCTCATTAGAAACTTAAGGCCTTCCATAATGAACAGATAAAGGTGAAAACGAACAATTTGACATTGTATCGACATTGTCACCCTAATTATATTTTTAACGTCGCTAAAGATATGTATTTTTGGTCGTAATTTTCGAGGGCGTAAACATTATTTATCCTGTTTAGGTACTTTACTTTAGTACTTTAGTGAAATTTAATTTTAAGAGCAGACTTATGAAATTAAAATTTGACGTATTTCGGTGTTTCGTGAAAAGGATGAGGTTGTTAGAACCTGACAAATTGATTTGATTTGATTTTATAAATGAACGTTGTTAATCCGCCTTATTAATACTTTATAGGTACAAGTATAACACTTAAAATAAATAAATGAATAACAAATTCAGCAAAATGTCAAAGTTTTAGAGAACGGAACATTGGAAATTGAATACTTCACTCTCTTCACTGTACGTTAAAAACAGGCACTTTCAAACCGTCCTTGAATATGCCTTTGTGACGTTCAAAAAAGCGGTGGCAAAACATTTGTAACGAAATTCACTAAATGCCTAGCCTGTGACTTTATCGCTAAATGTTTGGCGTGGAACTTTGCTTCGCGCTGTCGCTTAAATATTTGCTACGAAACTTTGCCGAAGTTTTCACGGAACAACCGTTTGAGCGTACTTTTTGCGGTTTTACGAGGTTTACTTATATGTTTTTATGGTATCGACCTCTCTGTTCCGTTGTTTCGTTTCTCATTTTCTCTTTTCTTTTATGATGTCAATGTTATGAATGTTTTATACTCAAATAAAGTTATAGAGTCATATTTAATTTTGACCCAGATTTGACGAGTAGTTTATAAATTATCCTTAATTTACATTATCTACATTTATGATATAATCATTTATTTTGTATGGTCGCTACACGGCTAGGTACTCCTATTTGTAAGGTCCTATTTGTTACAAAGTTGGTCCTTTTTTCAAAAATATTAGACCTTGGACTTCGAAGTTATACTATCGAACTTATCAATATCTAATGAAATGTGTAGTAAATAAATTATCCTAAAGTTTATGATCAAATAAGTTCAGGATTGGATATTTATTGCTCAAAGCCAAGTTCTAATCATGCAGAGGTATTGTTTGTCCAAACTGTAACTCTGTGGTATTTGCCATTTTGAAATGTGTGCCAGACAGGAGTTACATGCAGCGAAGAAGGAGATGCCGGCAGCACTTGGCACCGACATCATTTTAAAATACTTTTAGTTGAACTTTTTAGTTCATTTTAAAGACGGTTCATAAAATTTTGTTTATAAAAATGTTTATAAAATTTTTTTTCACCTCCACCCACCCTCTTAGTTAAACTCAAATCAAATCAAACAACTCCAGAGTGTTCGTGCATGCGACCTACCGTCGCCACGTAAAACAGAAATGATGTTTGCCCAAAATAATTAAAACAGAGTAGGTTTATTACAAATGTAAATTGATAATAAACTCTGATATAAGTTCAGTTACGGCAGCTACCTAAATAAAATATTTCATATCTCATATGTTAAAACTTTGGGGTAGTATTTTATACGTTCTCTGAGGTTACAAATTAATTTGTTTTGTACATTATGTAGGTAGTTGTAAATAAATCCAATGAATTAAAAGTCTGATTTCAACATTGGACGTCTGTATCCATTGAATAATCGTCGATTTTTAGGGTGTTCTAATTTAACTATTCTTCATTTAAAATATATTGTACTATAAACCCATATAGTTATTTAATTATCATTATCTATTTTTTATACACAGCGCCATCTGTTGGCAATAAATGCGAAACCATTCGTGTACAAATTATACCTGCACTTGGCCCATTTTATTTATAGTTAGCCAAAAATAGCAAACAAGCTTACCAATCCACTAATTTTAATGTACTGTTCAACTTTAACCAGTACTAAAAGCAGCTACAGTTCTATTTGAGGTCGACTATAAAAGCTTTGCTACAAGCTACGACCACGACTAATATTATATTCGCTTCATGTTTAATGGCCAGCAACTACACATCTCTGAACGAAATATGGTCTTTCGTTTGCTTTTCGTTCGTATCTTCCCAGCTTTATGCTTTATGATTTATGTGTACGAGTCCTAACTTATACCGTATTGTTAGTAGTCTGCTGGTAGAATTTGTGCAGTTTAAACAGGGAGCTGTTCGATCGGATGCCTACGTCACCTTTCCACCATCTCACCAC
This sequence comes from Polygonus leo, assembly GCA_018250455.1. NCBI lineage: Eukaryota > Metazoa > Arthropoda > Insecta > Lepidoptera > Hesperiidae > Polygonus > Polygonus leo. Next base: position 151 of record DWNR01003659.1, on the reverse strand, counting down.
TTGCCGAAGGATGATTTTTTTTTATTGTGTAAAGGTAGCAAACCAACCTGCAGTCCACCTAATGGTAAGTGTCTACTGCCGCCCATGGACATCAGTAATCATCCTCAATTACGATTGAGTCATACCTAAGTTTGATCACAGATGCGTTGCT
>DWNR01003658.1:0-11576 GCA_018250455.1 Polygonus leo | reverse complement strand
ATGCTTATTTAACCCGGGACCTTGAAAGTACATCAGCGAACTCCTCAATATTTTATGGTAAATGCGTAGTGAATAAAATATCCTAAAGTTTACGATCAAGAAACTTCAGAATTGGATATTATTTCGAAAAGCCCAGTTCTAATGATGCAGGAATACTGCCTGTCAAAGCTGTGACTCTGTGCTAATTGCCACTTTGATAGTAGTGTGCGAGTACTAAGCAGAAACTACATGACAAGATTGAAGTCACAACTCCTTAGTTTTGAGTCTACCACTAGCTGTAAACCACCTGATGCTAAGTGGTCTCTGCCGCTCATTTTACATCAGTAATCATCCGTAAGTACGATCGAATCATTCCTAAGTTTGACCACAGATGCGATGCGTCTGAGGACTAAAATATTCCCCTCGGGCATAAGTATAGCCGGCAACCACGCCTCTCCAAACCGAACTCAACGAGTTGGCGCTATTCTAAGAGGTGTCAGTAAACACATAGAATACATTTTATTTTAAAAAAATAGATAAAACGCGAGCGAAGCCGCGGGTAAAAGCTAGTATTAGAATATATTATGATCATATTAACTTTCCTATTGTAACCATAGCAAAGTAACTTTTTTTTTAACAATATTTATAGTTAGGACAGGACAACGCCTTTCGATTCAGCTAGTCATAAATAAATAATAGGCCAAGTGCCAAACTTGCATATAAGGTATTTCGTACCAAAAATAAATGGTTAGACTGTAAGTAATTAGAATATTAGATAAATAGTTTCTTACTTTTGTTACTTAGTCACTTCTACTAGTACTACAACTAGTTGACGGTGTATCAAAGTATATTTAAAAAATATTTTTAAAAGTAGGTACCAAAGTTTGTAAAAAAATATAGGTACACACTTTGTACAAAAAAATTATACTCATTACGGCCTGTGACAGATGGACAGATAGCATATTGTATTGTCTATGAAGTCCTAATAAGTATATTCACTCATAAGAATGTTTGACTTAATCTTTCGGTAAGAATGTTATCTTAGGAATGTGCATTACTCCTGTATAGCTTGAAGCACCGCCCACCGAATATGAAAATAGCTTAAATATTAGGGTGACGATAATTTACCACGTGGGCGGGACACTACACGTAGTCACCCTACTAATACCCATAAATATACAGGGGATGTTTTCCTAAATTATCTATTCACTATGGGTCATAAACTTTAATGGATCGGCCGTTTAAATCAAGATAAGCGTTTGTCTACCGTTATGGATTCATTCTTAGAATTTACATACTCGTAAAAATATAAGAAAGCAATAGTTTAATTTTTTACGTTTTTAAGAATTTAAAATTTTGTTGATGAAGTGCATCGCCATATTGTGTTGTCTTAGAGCTTGTTTTCTCTGAGCATGATTCAGGATATGTTTCATATTCAAACGTACCTATGTTTATACATTTTAAAAGTTACTCAACAATGAAGTTTTATTCTCGAATTATATTTTAGTGAAGTTTAATTACCTAACTAGTATATTTAGTAGGTCATCATAGCTACTCCATAAATTGTCCAAATATATACACAAATATTTCTTTCTTCTTTCATATATCTTTATGTATGAAAATTCCGTGTCACGATGTTTGTCCGGGCTTATTTACGAATATCACTGTTATGTAACTTTATTAAAATGTAGGCTATATTTAATTTTGTTTAATGTCGTCCTTTTTTATTAGAAATTGAAATTACTAGCTGACCAGCTAGCTAGCTAGCTAACTTTATTTCAATATTAAAATGATACACTTGTAAAACTTTAACCATGGAGCAAGTAAACTTTGGTAATATTGAAATCATGAAGCAAAATTCTGAGGCAATCACAATTTTTTCTGGTGGACTCATGTAGTTATCGCGAGGAGGCACCACCGCCACCTTCGGTAAATCATTTTTTTGTGTTTCTGTTTGGAGAGGCGAGGTTGTTGACTACGCTTAAGACGAACATCTTAACATTAGCAACGCATCTGTGGTTAGCCTCGCAAATATTTGATTCTCTGACGCCATTGAGAACTTATCATCAGGTGAACTACATGCTTGTTTTGCTTAGTTGAAAATGCTCGTGAAGCTATTACGTATCACTTCATAAACTAGCCAGGCGGGTTATAAACTATAACTAGCCAGGTGGAAGAACTCGTTTAGTTCAACCGGGGAGGTTCTCCCTCATAATCCTCCGTGAAGCAATTATTGTATTTCGGTTTGGAGAGGCGTGGTCCCGGCTATACTCATACACAAGGCGAACATCTTAGTCCTCAGGGGTAGCAACGCATCTGTGATCAAACGTAGGTATGATTTAATCCGACTTGGGGTGATTATTGAAAACCGCGGCGGCAGTCAGGTAGTCAGCATGCTCGTTTGCTACCTTTATACGATAAAAAAACTTATAATGAAAATTATGTTTCGTCAAAAAATTACCTACATAAGAAATGAGTGCAATCAAAGATTCTGTTACAATTACAAAAAGATTATGACAACTGTTTAAACCATACAGCGTGAAAGATGTCCCACACAATCAGATACAAACAGGGAAGTACTTAATTACAATTACAAAATATAAATGATGTTGCCACTGTAATAAATAAATATGTAATTGCACAAAATGTCACCGCATCTCTGTTCTCAATAAAATATCATTTTAACAATGTCGCGTGACGGTAAGAGGTCTGTTTGCCCGATAAGGGTTAATTAAATAAAGGGACATAGGACTAATGTGGATTGCTTTCAAAATGAGACAATTTATTGGGATAGATCGGTCGATGTCTAACTTATTTATTATGTTCAGATAGCATGGGTAGATCGATTGATATCTAATAATTTAAGTATAGGTATTAATAGCATGAGAAAATATTGTATTGCTAAAAATAGGTAGGTAGGTACTGAGGTACATATTAAGTCATTAAATAGTTACCTAAGAAATGTCGGCCTTGTTTAGCATCATTTTAAGTACATTAAATACTGTTTATGACTGAAGAATGAAGTAAATTCATATTTTTATGATAGAAATAATAACTACCTACCTGCATAAATATGCCATGTCCTAGTTTTGGGAAAGGACTTCGGAAAGAAATCTACAGGAAAAATCTTAATACATTGTAAAACTACCAGAAAAAAAATGTAAAATATTATGGAATTATGACAATACAATAAAATAAAAATAAATTACCTAAGGGCTCTTTATTAATTTATTATCCCGATTTTCTATCTATCCGCTTTCTTTTTCTTTAACCGATAAAACTACTTTTTGAATAAACTTTATACCTAACTGACATAATACTTATCTTCAGTAATTAAAACTAAACGTTAAGTCTAAACTTATCGCACAGATTAAAAATTATTGAAACATAAATGATACTTTATGACGTCGCACATAAAATGGCGTCTTTTCCAAATTTAAATTGGCTTAACGGTTCCTCGTAACCCCGCCCCCTGCTTGCCGGCGATACAGGGAATCTGTATTTACCGGTAGCGGCTCGTAAACGGACTTCACTCGGTTTTACTATCTGTAGCTCAGTCACTACAAAGAGACTTCACAGTAGTACAGTGGAGTACACATACGACGATATATTAGGATTATTAGGTAATATAAACGAAAAAATATTAGGTATATTTGCTCGGCTTCGACTGTCCCTAGCCTTCATCTCACTTAATAACTTTCATATTTTCGTAGGAAAAATCATATATTCTTTTTTCCGTTTTTTTTGTTAAATTGGCTCGTTGACCGCTGATTCTGCCAGAGTCAAAGGAGAGAGAACATGTAATATGAGAAAATGTAAGCAACAATATCTTTGGGATGTACTACAAAATAAACTTAATTACATGCTGTCGGCATACACGTGTATTAATGACGTTTCTTAGTAGCAGTAGTTCTTGTGGTTAGGTATTTCAATTAAGTTTTCCAAATCGAAAAGGTTCCATTTTTTTATAAAATTGGTCCATAACATTTTTTTTTACATTAAGAAATAGCTATAAGGCAAATCACGGACACTAAATATTAAACGAATCCACATATCAGGCGGGGGGTTACAGGGATCCTGACCCCCCAAAATTGTTACTATCAAATTGTCAAACCTTCTAAAAATGAAAAAAAAAACCAACTGCCTACTTAAATTGTCTAAACAATTACATTTAAAATACGTATTTAAAATAATTAACTACTTTAATTGTAGCGATTTGCAATGTCTAATGTCCAGTCAAAAAGTCGAACGGTTTTGCAGTAATTTATGTAGGTTTTCTCTTAAAAGTTTGATAATTATGAACCACCAATTGAACTACGCAGTCGCTAACGCATCGTTAGCTTTAAAGGAGGCTTAGTAACTTCCTAGTAAATGATGTTTTATTGTTAATTGGGTCCAAATATAATGTGTAACAAAACACTTTAGTGTAGGACTGTAGAGGGCGGAGCGGACGACTCGAGTCGTTTTACAGCGTTTCACGGTAAGACATTAATTGAGCAAAACGGAATCAAAGGCTGGTAATGTTTCAGCGCATCTTTGTATGCAACGACCGTTTGAAAACTCAGTTGATATGGCTATGTATACAACCATGAGACGAAACTGGCGCCGTAATAAACATACGTTATTGTACTTTTTGCGGAAACAGGTTACAGGTATGTAGAAATGTTTTTTAGTTCGAGAAAAACGTAGTATAATCATACATGATAGATAGTTTCACACTATCAAGAGCCTCCGAAATGGGCGTGTTTGTATGAGAAGAGTTATGAAAGTGGACGAAGCTAGGCAAGTATGCCAGAACCGTGCCGTTTGGGACTCGATATTCCCTGCCTACCCCGTTAGGGATTTGGCATGAAGATGTGTGTGTGTGTGTGTGTGAGTATATCTTTCTGTACGTGTGAAAATCGCAATAATATATAACATCTATGTCATGAAAGAAAGATCAGGTTATAGGGATATAGGATTTTACACCTACTTAAACATCCCTATCTATAAACATAAAGCATCTTCTTACATTGTGGTATCTATAATGAATGAATTAGTACCGCCTTTGCTCAATGAATATTTGATTATTCTTGAGGTAAATAACACTGTCCTACCTAAATCTAAAGTGCAAAGTTTTAGAGAGCTACCATGGAGGTTTTTATTAAGATTTAAGAGAAATTAATAAATTGTATTTCAATTGTACTAAAATAAAATGGCATTAGTTATCGACAGACGCGCAACACGTTGACTTTATATAATAACAAGAAAAACCTAGTGTTGAAGAGTTCAAAACAGATTTAGAACGATATTGTTTCAGTTTTTCTCACTTTCGTTTCGTATTACAGTTAAAGCGTGTATTTTTTTTAACTTTTATGTAACAGTAGACACAATAAAAAAGATATACGGAATTCACAAACAGATAAACAAACATAAATACTTAGTAGTGTCTTTATAATTAATGAGGGGCATTGTTTAATTAACAATTAGGGCGGAAAGGTGCTAGTGACATGTGTCCATCGTTTAGCGATGCTTTGTGGTCGGCCACATCTGTTGTAATATTATTAGTTTTATTAGGAGCTACGAGTTAATAATAGGGTTTTCTAGGAAGACAATTTCTTCGTTAGCTTTAATACAGTGAGAAAATTATGATCGCACTCAAGCTCATGGAGTAATAACTTCTGTATATTAATATCAATCGTACTAATATTATAAACGCGAAAGTTTGTAAGTATGGATGTTTGTTACTCTTTCACGTAAAAACTACTGAATGGATTTTAATGAAACTTTACAATATTATATATCAGAATAAAACATATTGCTTGCTTGAATATGCTTATATATCAGAATAAAACATAGGCACGCAATTTTTTCATATATTTTTTGCAGATGCATATGGCAGAACAACGTTTGCGGGGTCAGCTAGTGTTAGATAAATAAATCACAATCTATTATGGCCGCACAGCTCATGGATCTCTTTAAGATTTATTTACTGGCCTTTCCGAATTAATAGATTTCTCACTTACGAGGTTAAACTTGAAAATATTTCAGTCAGATTGGTAGTAAATACTTATAATATAATCAAGATTAGAATAGCGAATCCTAGGCATGGAGGAAGTATGAGAGGCTGGAATCTTATACAATACGCTATTATTTTTACTGTTTCTAATCTAATCTAATCTATTTGAGGGTCAAAGCAAGCACACCACTAAGTGAACTACGAAATATTTTTTTGTAGGTTATTTTGTCAATAGATCATACTTTTGACAGAAGCTGTCGATTTGTCAAAAGACCGTATGTGTAATAGAATACTGCGTTTATTTAAATGAGATATCTCAACTTGACAGAAATAGCTAAGAAACCAAGTAATATTCACAAATTCTGGTGCTACTAATGTGTTAGTTTCATTTAGTAGTTAAGGAAGTCCTACTGTTAAGCTCATTTGCCACGTTTACCATAAAAAAACTTAATAAAAAACGTACCCCTAACCACATTGTCCCTCGTTTCGGTGGCACAAAGCCCACGGCTGTCATATTAACGTAAACAATAACGCAAATGTATTCTAACGCTCTCGGCGATAACCTGCGATCGCGATACCTCAGCTTAATTGGAATTTATGTAGTCTGTGCCGCTTTATATGGCGCGCCCTTACTAGGGGTGGATGGAAGTTTCTTATATGTTGGGCAACGCTGTTCGAGATTTAAGTGACTTACTGTCGACTTACGTTGAGTTTTCTTTGATTATTCAATTATTTGAAAAAAATATTTAGGATACAATTACCGTATTTTCGCTAAACTGTATCGATGGATAATGTATAATGTGTGTGACCATCATGTCTTTTCAGTTCTTAAGTTATCACCGTGTACCTCATAAAAATGAATTCATTAATTACAAAATGTTAACAACAATCTTTTTACCAATTACTTAAACAATAAAATATGTACGAGTATATAACGTGATTAAAAATAGTAACAGAAATATGAATACTAATTAATAATAATAAAAAATAATGTAGTGATACAGATAAATTATGTTCCTCGCCTCAGCACTATCGCTTATACCTTTAAAAATACATATTATAAATATAATTTTTAAGTAATAATGAACTCATTTAGAAGTAAACACAAACTCACTTGTATAAAACCCGTAGTAGGGGCAATATTTCCAATTCAGGGGTTTATTATTTACATATTTCGGTTCGGTTTCGAGTAGCTTCCGAACGGTTTCCGGCGTAGATTACAAAACGCTTTCTTTTTGTTCCTCGACTTTATCTTAATTACTTAATTAAAGGTGCAACTTTATTAAGGCGGTCGTAATTACCTCTTGAATTAATATTTTCGAAATTAATTCGAGTTTAAATCAGCATGAACAAGTTTACGTGTTAGTTACCGCGTTGTTGCTGTGAGCGTTCGTAATAATAGTGCATTTGTATTATAATTAGTAGAATTATAAGTATAGTTATAATTTTTAGTTTTGTATTCATATTAGCTTTTTACGGTTTGAAGACCGTGGTAAAACAGTGCTAGTGAGATAGAAGGTAACTTAATATCTTAAAGTAGCAAGATATCTGGGATAAATTTTAGGCGACTAGTACAGATTTAGTTCTATTTGAAGTTACTTATAATCTAAAAATCCTAAGTAAGTATAGACAAAAGAATCCTAAGTAAGAATCCTAAGTAAGAATCCTTTATGGCTCTATATAACTACCAGGATTTATGGGTTAATGACGAGAGCAAAGCCTTTCATAATTGATGTTAATCGTTCTTATGTCCTTTAAATCAAATATTTTTCTGAAACATTTGGGTCATGAGGTCACCTTCGGTGCAGGTAATTTCACAATCAGTACTTCAGTAGGTACTACTTACTCAAACATACTTTTTTGTAATTGCCGGCTATACTTATACACGAGGCGAACATCTTGGTCCTAGGGGTTGCAATGCATCTGTGATCAAATTTAGGTATAATTTAATTGTACTTCGGGATGATTACTGATGAATAGTCATCCTTGAGTACGATTGAATAGTACCTGAGGTTGACCGCAAATGCGTTGCTAACCTTGAGAACTATGATGTTCGCCTCATATTTAAGTATAGCCGGCAACCATGCCTCTCAAAACAGAAACACAATAAATTGCTTCACGGAGGGTTATGAGGGTGACATTGGTACTTCCCCGGTCGAACTACATGGGTTCTACCGCCTGGTAGATTACCACCACAACCATCTTACACCAATGGTCTCTTTAAACGTTTCTACACCCAGCAGCCCTATTTGCTTCCTCAATTAATTTAAAAAAATACATGGTCTTCTCCAACTTCTCCAACCACCTTTATTCTCCAACTATCAGAACGACAGGCGCGTTAATCGTCTAAAACCCCTGCACCAGTCAGTCACCAAGAAGCGAATGTTTTCTCCATTCACTTCATTACACCCAGACGTCTTGAACGTTCAGATACGCGACAATTTCCTTTAATGGAATCTAATTTGACGCTTATTGCGACGTTTTACATTCAAACGAGAACGTGGAACTAAAAACTTATTGGCTGGAACGTGCAATACTTGCCAATGCAGAGAAATTTTATTCATGGGTAATGTAGCTTGAAATAATTCTTTGAACCTGTTCTTTTTAGTTCAGTAGTTTCAAAGTCCCTATATCTATTACAAACAATCAAGACCATTATAATAGACTTGATAATATATTAAAAATCCTTATACAAATTTATATAATTAATATATAATTGTTATGAAAATTATTTTAGGTGTTTACAAAGTTTACGAATTTTGTTCGTTGAGTTTGTTGTTTGTTGAGTTTTTTCTTATTACGTACAGGAGATAGAGCAATTATTTACCCATTAATATACAAACGTAGATAGAACAATGATTTTATATTAAGCAGTAACTACTAAGTCTTTAGATAAACTATTTAGTCGTGACAGAATTGAGATTTTGTTGACAAAAATATATAAATACGTTACGTATATGTATTACAATATGTTTCTTAATCTAGTCTAAATTCGGTGCAAAAGGCTCGCGATGAACGGATAAACAAACAGAAAGTTAGAAAGAATTCCCGTTTCGTTTTATGATTCGCACATTTTGGGAAGTACAAGAAAGAAGAAATATATATCTACAGACGAAGATGAAACCAGTGTACTATATTTTTGTTGAATAAAAAGACACATCCAGTTCTTTCTCTAAATCAATAGGCACCGCGTTAAATTTGCATTCGGCCGTCGGAGTGATTTCCCCGGCGATCGGGTATCGGCAGCTCGATCGCAACGATCTCCAGAATTGCTACCCTGGCACCGAGTCCTATCCAAATCGAAAATCAACTCTTTTCATTCACGCCGTCTATTGCGAGGTGCTATTCTGCAAAAGCGTTTTCCGTATGCAGAAATTCGATTTAATTTCGTGTTTTTACTTACTATAAATAGGTAGCGACGCAAATTAACATAAAGCTTGTAGTGATTATTATAATACAATACTGAAATATAGTTTTATTAGCAAGCTATAACATCGTCTATTGAAACAGGACTATGGTGTGATTGTCGACGCAAATTTCGAGCGATCTTAAAAAACTTATCCCATGGTCAAAGCTCATGGAATTCGTATAGTTTCTCTGGGGTGCTACCACTACCACCCTAACAATCCTCCATAAAACAATTTCATTTTATTACAGGTATTTTAATTGAAAATATGTATAATAAGCCTACAAAGTCTTAATGTCGAGTATAGTCGGATGTTGGATGACTAGTAATACTAACATCAAAAAGTACGTGGAATCGTCCGTCTCGAATGTTAGCGATACATAGCTGTAGTTTAACCATGATAGAATCATTATGACCGACTATAGGAAAAAAGAAATATTTATTTGTAAATAGGTACTGCAATATAGAATTATATTTGTTACAATCACATTGAAATGCCATCGTACTGACCATTTACATAGTCACTTAATATTGAAATGAAGACAATACTTTATATTATTTAGCTGGAATTTAATTTTATTTCGAAAATTATCCACCAATACCGTGAATGAGACGGTAAAAACACTAAAAATAATTTGTTTTTATTCTTCTAAACATAGCTCAAAACATTTAAGTATATCAAAATTGGCAATAAGTAGTAAACAGTAGGTATGTTACTTCTAATACCAATCCACATTGTAACCACGATGGTCTAAAGGCTCCCTCAGTTAAGGAGAAAACTATACTCAATAACATGTAAAAAGTTTTAAGCCATTATTCACTGCTATATTGTAGGTACGTAAATAAATTTTCAGAATAACCCCCCAGCACGGCCATTTCGTTTGAACGATTTTTGCATAGCAAACGTAGGCATATAGGATTTTATTGCAAGGAGACTATTCTATGCGCGAATTGAATCGTTCGGTTGACAAAAGAAGCCTTTTCGTAATAAAAAGTTTAAAGGTATTGTTAGGAAAATGCGTCGCTCGCTAGATATCGTTTTTGTATTGCTGTATTTGAATTTGCATTGGACTTGGTAGGTAATTGATTTTCAAGTTAGATAAACGTATACAATGTATCTTATTATTGTCGTATTGAAAAGGTATCGAATATTCCATGCAAAAATAATAACTTACTGGGCGTGTCTTATTAATATTGTAAGTGTTATTGACACTCATGCCCACATGTAGGACTGAGAATCGGTAGTAATATGGCCAAAGATCTAAGTGCCATTTTTCTTCCTAATTTCAACTAATATTATATGGATATTATATTATTGAAAATTATATCATTCACAAATATAGAACAGAATCAAACAAAGCCGTCGCGGAAAGTGTAAAACGGTGAAACTATTTTACACAGAGGTAGGAAAGGAAGGACGGTTTATATAAAGCAAATATAATAGCATAGCATAATATAATAGCATAGCATATAATAGCATAGCATAGCAAAGTAAAAAAAACACTCTATATATATTCATTGTTTTAAATACAGTATATTATTTTAATACACAAATGAACTATAATAAAACTTTAACTTAAAAGTCGAACTTCGAGTTGATGATTGGCCGCTTTTACGTGTTTCTTTGTTCCTCTTTTATAAAAAAAATTGATCACTAACAAGCTAACGTGGAAAGAACTCCTGACAACAACAGGATTATTAACCCACAACATTAACATAATGCGCGTCATTTCAGAGAAATAAACACATTAAGATTTGTGTAATGTGCTGGAGGCATTTGCGAATATCCTCGCTCTACCTCCAATAACATTATACGGGGATGTTGAGTTCAGATATAAGGGTGGAAAGTGGCTGCCGATAATCATTATATAAAAAGAGGCATTAAGCTTATTTTTAAATTATACCCATGAAATGTTCTTATATTTAAAGTGAAAAAGTTCTATTACCTAAACTATCAGAATTAAATTTTCCACTAAGACTCCGTAGCTCAGCTATTTTAAGTGGAAAATTATTATACTATACATAGTAAGTAGTGGAAAATTACAGTAGGTATATTGTAATATTTCAGCAAATTCAAAAGCAAGAGAGGAAATCTATACGTATAATAAAGCTAAAGAGGGTCGAAAGTCTGTACATGGAAGATTTTCGAAACATAGTCGGCTGAGGATACTTAGAATCGATAACACAACACGT